>WBNM01026473.1:7459-41583 GCA_013399055.1 Ramphastos sulfuratus
AGCGGGGAGAAAAAGGAAGACAAGGAAAGGATTAAGTGCATACAACTTGAAACATATCCAGAGCAGTTCAAAAGCTGAAAATAAAGGTTTTTGAGAGATACATTTTGGGGTCTGAAAGGAGAATTGATACGAAAAGCTAACCTGGCATGATTTTAGGGGATATATCTAAAAAGCCTAATCATTGATAATTCACAATTTGTGAGCCTGGTGGGATTTCATGCAGAGCACTAGCCTCACTAAGGTAATTGGTGCTATTGAAACAACACTGGCTCAGCAGCATGCTGCTTTCTTCCTCGCCTCTGGGCACAGGAAGGATCAATATTTGTTAGGATTGCTTCTTGTTCCAACAATGTAAGATTTACAATACTTGCTAGGATTCTCACTTTGTCTTCACACAACTCATCAGTGGAACCCAATTACTAACCTCAGACAAACAACATTAACATGAGCCTCTATGCTTCTTTATTGCCCTTCATCCAAGTCTCATTTCAGGGTCTTCAGGCAGTGCCACTATAACAGATACTACACTTTAAAGTGTGCTCCAAGGAATAAATTTTCAGTCTTTCATTACTCGTACCTTGATTTACTTCATATCATCTTGCCGCTATAGACAAAGATAACACACTGTAAATTACAGCCATCCTGTCTTGTAGTTTCAGAGGTAGGGGGAAGGCAGGGAGTGATGCTTTTGTGCTACAATTAGCACCGGGCACCAGAGCTTCATTGCTATCACTAGTGACTGAAACTTGTTTTATCAAAGATGCAGAGCTATTACTTCATATAAACTCATTTCCTAAATTGCTTTAGATTTACTCTGCAGTCTGATAAATGAAAAACTCTACAGTAAGAGAAAAATACATATTTTTATATTGTTTATTGCACTAACTTAGGATAGGTAATCTCATTTAACTTTACTCACAGGGCTATTTCTGCACATTTTTCAGTCCTTATATCTTAATAACACAGTGGCCTCCAATAGTTTGCTGCTCATTATGTTCTTCAAGCTCCATACACAGAAGCAAAACTCCAGTCTGGATAATTCTGTTTCAGATATTTGAACTATTAGTGCATAGTTGGCAATAGAAGGCTTGGAAAACAGTCATTGGAAAAATTCCTTCCAGTTAGCTGTTGCAGTACCCCCTTATTTGTCCTACAATTTCCTCTATCCTCCATCCTATTCCAGTGGCTGATAACTAAGAACATTAGTTTTATGCGACTTGTCAAGCTCAAATGAAAAGAGAGCTAACTTTAATGACACTGCAATTAATCGCCCCAATAGACAGACAGCTAAAAGACAAGATATTGACTTCATTAAGGATAATGTATTATGTCATTAAGTTGGTAGGGTCACCTTGTGTATCATATATGCTTGCTAATATATTGGCATTTTCCTCAAATAAGATAAATTCAGATATGAGTGATAAAGCTGATTAGAAAATGTTTAATCTAAAGAGACTAGTTTCCTTATATTCCACTTTGCAGCCCAAGGTATAAGTGGACCAGTGCAAACCCATTATAGATCCAGGTTTAGCCCAAATAACGGGTCCTAGCAGTTTATAACCTTTCTGAGTTCGCATCTCTGTGTGCCTGCATCTTTTTCCCCTCCTCAAGATCAGGTATTATTTGCCCAGATTATATTTCAGATTTTTTTTATACTGTATAATTTTCTTCAGTATATGCAAGGTTAAAAATCATCAATGCATGCTAAATTAGCACTTGTCTTTGAGGGCTTAACCCTTTACCACTCAGAAGTCTGAGTTTAATTTGAAAGATGTACTAAAATAATAAGCTATTATAAAGCTGATCATTCCTTCTAAATAAGAAACTTCCTTTTTTTAGGCTCATCTAAAGGCGGGTTTGTAAGGTGGATTTTTTGTTTGTGCTTTTTGGTTTTTGGGGGCAAAGGAGTTTTCTTTGTATTTTCTTTTTTTTTAATCAATATCATGGAGTATTTTCAAATTAAGACACATCTGAAAGCAATTTCTGCCACTTAACACCACAAAAAGTAAGACAGGTTTGATATTCAGTACTCTCCTACTCATTTCCATAAAATACACTGGGTAGGCAAGTTTCTCTCACCAGCACTATTTTTTCAGATTTCCAAGTAGAGACCTAATCATTTCATTACACCAATGACTCTCTGCATATTGCAGTTCTGTATATTACTTAATGTAATGTAAACCCAATGCACTAGGAGATAACTGTTTTATACACATGGTCTGCCCATGCCACTAACCCCATTGATAAGCTGCAAACCAAAAATAAATAGGGCACTGTTTATTTTAAAACCTCTTTTCTATAAGATTATGATACTGTATTTAGATTTTCATTTATTAGATAGTTCTCAGCTGCCAGACCTTTTTATTCAGATTCAGTGCACTTAAATATTTTATAATCTTACTTACTAACATACTTAAATTTGTATTTTTGTTTTTAAATAAGTTATCTAGTACACATAGGACAAGGGTAAAAAGAAGGAAAAAAAATTACATATCTCCTTTATTCAGGGAGCAACAAAATTATATGTCAAAGTGAATATGATTGCTTGCCTGTTGTTATTAATTTCTTTAAGCAGTTCCTCAAGAGAAAAAAAAAAAAAAAGAAAGAAAAAAAAAAAAAAAAGATAATCTGGAGGATAACAGTCTGTTAATGGTCAGTTTGCCTCAATACTACTGTAGGCAACATGCACAGTTTCTTTGAAAAGAACAAACTCTAATTAGCATCGCCCACAATTCCTCTTTCCAAACAGTACCTTTTAACCTGCACCCCATCTTTTCCAATATTTCCATTAAGGTTGTCAAAAGCAGAAGTTTGGGAACCTTTCCTTGTGACCTTGGCATTTCTTCTCAGGCTTAACGTATTGGCATTTTTTCCTCTGACTGCATCGCTTCTCATTTGTCATGATTATTGTTGAATTTTTCAACTGTCATTCCCGAACGTAAATCAATGGTTGTCGACTTCCCCTTTGTCATATCTGCACTGCCAACAGCCTTTCCCTTCTAAATGAGGCTTCCTCCCTTTCCATCCATTAAAAAAGGCCTGTCTTTTGGAGAAGTCAATCCTTTGTTAGGTCACTCCATTTATCATTCTTCCAATCAGTACCTGACACACTTATTCAGCCAGGTCTTCAACTGCACAATCATTGTTCATTTTGGTAGGGGGGAGAAAGAGAGAGAGAAGGGGGTACTTTATTTATGCATGGTGGTTTTTGCCATCCATCTTGACCAGTTTTATATTTTTCAATGCCCTTGTATCTTTAGGGTTCTCACTTTCTTGAAGGAAATACTAAATTCAGAAGGAAAAAAAAATCCCGTACCCACAGAGAAAGGGAGAGGAGAATTCCAAGAAGCCATACTAAGAGAAACTAGATGTGAGAGAATAAACTAACCTAGCAAATTCAGTTCTGTCACAAAGGGTCTCTTAAATTTTTTTTTTTAAAAATCACTACCACTTAAAAAAAACCCAAAACACACAACTACTAACAGCTAAGAGAACTGAAATAGTAATGGATTGCTTGAGCTTCTTGACAAGGTTTAAGTCATATAAAGTTATATTACAATAAAACCCATTTCTAGGCAGAATATTGGTTCACAGTGACTTACAGAAGCCTTCAGAACATGACTTGTTCAATAAAGAAAAGGAAGTTAGTATCTGTTATTTATGCAGCTACAGTTACGTTTGGTTGAACAAATTCACAGATTTTCAGTTCCCTCTACTCATATTTCAAACAGGCCTGCAAACAACGTTGTTAAGGTGCTTTTAGCACTGTTGGATATTAGGTAAAAATGCCTAAAGTTTATTAGAGCTACAAAAAACTAGTCATAACTATCTTTTCCACAATAATAGCTTATTCTTGTTTCCTGTCTGAGGTTAGAGATGAGTCAGTATCTAACATCTAGCCATTAGGCATGCTTACCCTCAGATTTTGAGAAGCATGACAAAAGAAAGCTCTCTACCAAATTTCTAAGAGATACTCCTCACTACAGTAAACTAGGCCAGAAATCATTATCCCAAACTGCTTCATTATAAAAGCAGCGTCCTGTATCATCTGCAAGCCTAGCCCTTTCCTATTAAATTACATGAATGGGAAAACAGTGTGTTGCACATCATACAAAGGTGACTTCTTCCAGAAAGCAAAATGGAAAGATGCAAGCACTACTACTACTACCATTGTTTCTCAAAGCAGCAGAATGCTTTACGCTTGCTCACATATTTAAGTTTGCCTAAAATCCTAAGCAGGAGTAATTACTAAGACGAACACTTGCAAGCTGGAGATAACTAGACTGCAAGTACAACTGATACAGGTCCGAGCATTGTACAGACTTCTTTTCATCAACATTCAATGAATCTGTTAACCTCATCCGTTTACCCCAGCTAGAAATACACATCTTAGATCCATCTTATTCCATCCTTTATTTCTAATATTTGAAAATCTAAATTTGCAGCAACTATTCTAATATCTTACTAAATACAGGTCTGCTGGGAAAACTTTCAAAATGCTATTGCCTTCGAGATCATCATAAGTGGGGCTTTTCTTTATAGCATCTGGCTGCCTATCAAAGCCATAAAAGACACACAAATCAAGTTAACACATCTTTTGCTGCAATATCACATGCTACTGTTTTTCTGCATGTTTTCTCTACAGATTGAGACACCTGACCAACCTCCACAATACTGGGACACATACATATACCTGGACGTGGTATATTTGGGGCAGCAAAAGAAATATATATATAATTTTGAAAGCGAGAAAAGAGAGCTGTGGTCTTTGAGATGTGTGATTTAAATTTCTTGCTGTGCCAGAGACTTTAATTCTGACCTGAAGTCATTCAAACAGGAAGCTTGATCTTCTACTTCCTGTGTGTAAATAATTGCATACCTCATACAGTATTACAGATACAGATATTCGAAAATGCTTCTTGATGAAAGTCACGTGAGGATCTTGGATGAATAGATAAGTAGTAAAGCATAGTGAAACGGAAGTTCATGATATTCTTAATACCAGAAAACTGATTCCTTGAGGGCTAAGAGTTACCTGTTCCAAGGTGGTTTAGTCCATCGATGGAATTTATATAGAAGAAATAATTTTGCCTAAAAATAAACAATATTCATAGAATCATAGAATCAACCAGGTTGGAAGAGACCTCCAAGATCATCCAGTCCAACCTATCACCCAGCCCTAGCCAATCAAATAGACCATGGCACTAAGTACTTCATCCAGGTTTTTCTTGAACACCTCCAGGGATNAGTAGGCAACATTTCTATAAAAATTACATACATCATGATTTCTCAGAGTTCTATTTAACCACCAATTTCTTCATTCAAGCCTTTAAGCTGAACACATAGGAATGACTGAATACATTAGGATATGCTGGTTAATAATACACGAACTCCACATACCACCAGTGCTATGAGATAAACCCAATCTCCTTTTGAGTTTGGGCTACAACATTACAGCTGTACAGGGAGTATTTGCTCCCCTTTTTTTAAGGCTTAACACATTGTTATGTGCAACCTTGCCGCAGAGAAGCAAAGGTTATTTTGGCAATTCCTGCCGTACTTCAAAACTTTACTGTATTGCATCACCACACAATTTTGGAAGCCAATATCCAAGCTGCCAAAATACAGTCATCTGAATACCAACAATTATATTTTTCATTAAATCGATTTTACTACACAAATAACTACTAGCACTACAAATGGTGCTCCAAGCTTGAGATGTCAACTAATTTTATTTATTCTTCTCTTCATTGCCCTCATATCTTGCTTAATAAGACATTTTACTCAGACACTCGTGAGGTAACAAATGCAAAAGCTTTGCTGCTGTATGTCATAGAATATTTATTTATTTAAGCTATATAAGGTAAGGGGTCATTTCCTCGTGAGAAGAAATACAGTTGATACTGTTTAAATCATATCATGTAATCCCATTCTTGTCCAAGCAATAGATTTACAGGTAACAGCAGCAATCTTCCTAAAGTATAAAACCAGTGACCCTTCTGGAACCACAAAGTGATACAAAGAGGTGTTATTTGCAAACCAAAAGAGCTATTAGCACACAAAACACTATATTGCATGGAACAGCACAGATTTTTTGGACATAAAAAACAAGCAAAGGTTGAAGTTCTAACTGTAACATCACCACTTAGTGCCTAGCAAATATAGTACATTTTATTGCATTCATTTCTACTCAGGACTTTCAGTGACTAAAGAAAGGAGAAAGAAAGTATCTTATTTGGCAGGCACATGCTGCTGTTCAAACATTGTAGGAATGTTTTGGGTTTGGTTTTTCTTCATTTTGTCCAAGTAGACAGAGCTTTATAATTCATGCATTTGCTTTTGCTTATACTATACATATAATGCATTCATATGCACCAGCAACAGACACCATAGGAAAATTGCTTGGATAATCTGCAAGATTGCCTCTCGTCTAGAAGCTTGCAAAATACCTTGACATAAAAGGCTGTAATTTTCTCATTCGTTTAGTTTTGCAACTTTATATTAGATGTTAATGTGATAAGGAAGATTTTTTTTTCATTATATAATTCGAAACTGCACCCATAAAAACCTGAAATAGCTGTTAAGTCCAGCACCAAGAATCCTTAAGAACTGGGGCCACCATAGAACCCCAAGGCATACAGGTTTACTACAGGTCTCAAAGCTAGTAATGAACATGTTGATTTTTAAATGCAAACAATGTTGGCTTTCAATGCACTAAAAAACAAAACTCAAAATACCTCGCAACACTATAGGTTTTTCCTTTGTACTACTATATTCTCAATTTTCTGCTATAGTTTAAACAAAAGATTAGTAACATAATGCTTACAGTATTTTAACTGTGGGCCTTCTACTTCAGGGTGTAATACGTTCTTGGGCACATGATATTCAGACCAACAGAAGTAGTACGTATGCTATCACAGAAACCAATTATATGGATATTTTACTCATTATAATCATGGCATAACTGTTTTATATTAATCAGATAATACGTATTTGTAGACAGAAACTTAATTCTCCCATTCAACACACTGCGGCAGAAATAAAACATGAAAGCACTAACAAGTCCTTATTTGAATTAGTTTGTGACTGTAGCTGAGATGTAAGCCAAAATCTGGGACTGTTTATGATCAAAACCTGTGACCTTTGTTTCCTTTCCTGTTGCATATGAGAAATGCTAACTTGCATTTTATTTCAAACACAGCCTTAGTATTCGGAACAAGTTCTGTGAAGCAACTCCTAGACACCTGATTGCATTTAATAACTTCTAGCACAATTATAAGCTGAGACAAATCCTGAAAAGTGTTGAAATCTACCTAATAGTATTTCTCTGCAGGTTTAATTTCACTTAGTAGTTTTCAAGATTTAGTTGCATTCGAAAACTTTTTTAATGTGCAGTGTGCATTTTCTGCATGTCTATGCACAAGCTGCACCTTGCTTTTTATTTGCATTTTTCTACTGAATGCTAGTTCTTCAGAAAAATTAAGGTAAAACACTTAAAAAGTACAGTATGGATGGTGTTTCTAATGCCTTATATAGCAGTTATGTAGCACAGCATCTTTTAATATGCTATCCTATACCAAGCATATACAAATTGTTTTTTTTTAATTTATATTTTCCTTTTCTTTTTTCTTATTACACTCCTCCATAAAATATATTTGCAACGTGATTACGGGGAACTGTATCTGAAAAATACTGATTTTATTTAAAAAACCTGTATTGACAGTTACTCAGGGTTTTTTCTACTACAATCTTCAAGATATAAATAAATTTTCCAGCATTTGTGGAGAACCTTTAAAATTGATAGGTGCTGCTATTTGTGTGGCACTGCAGTAGTACCAGATATAAAGCATAATGATGTATAGCTGAATGAATGTCAACATTTAAAAAATTTTAAGGACAAATTGTTTGGTTAGGTTGGCAATTCAATTTATAAGCTAATACCTTATCAATGGCTGAAAACAGACAATTAAATTTTGGTTCAAACAGCAGGTTCTTCCAATGCTTACAAGTACAAAGCTGCTTCCATGACAAAGTCATTTCTGCCTCCCATAGCAGTGATGGGCCAGTACAGTTACACAAGAAGGAAATGAAGAGGAGGTCACAGGGTTATGTGGTAGATTTAGAAATGCCAGAAATAGATGCTGATCATCTTGTGTTTCTCTTTCAGAAAAGCCTCTAATCAGTTCTAAATTTCTTAGACAGTTTGCTTTCTTGCTGCACCTAGAAATGTGTCATTTGTCTATTTAAAAACATAACAGCTCACCACCCCTCCTCACTGGCTTTCGTTGGCCTCTCCTTTTTTCCCGTTTAATGTCTCTAACTTTATGCCATGTTCTTTTCCTCTTTCAGCACGGTTGAGCAAGGCTGACAGGCGGATTCCTTTGCTTTTCAGGGTATTAAAGCCACTTTCCCGCTCTGACAGCCTGTTCTACTCTGCCACCTTATAGCTCTGGCTTCACACTTCTCTGGGCAGCCACTGCTTCTTGACAGACCACTGTCACTTCCCATCATCCTCTCTGTATATCCTGTTCTCTCCCCCTCAGCACGCATCCCGACTTTCCAACCAATGCAATTATTTTTTTTGACAAGCCATCCATCAGCTTTAACTTTAAAAGCACTTTCCGCTGATATCCATTGTTAAATCCCTTGCTTTTTATGGAGCTTGCATGAGAGAATATGATATCAGACATTCAAACTACCAAACCATGTAAATTTACTTTGTTCTCAGCTATGTTTCCAATTTCACGTCCAATTTTTCGGTACATTATGCGTAGTTGTTGTGCTTAATATGATGTTGTCAAATCCCATTAAAGTTCACTGCATTGCACGGCTTTAAAAACAGGTTACAATTTGCATTCTATAAAGAAAGGAAGGAGTGCAGTCTGAAGTCAAGCTGAATCTTATTAAAATTATCTGTTCAATTGTTACATTTGTAGATGGAGTAATTTTGAGGCATTAGCTGAGACACATATGAAAATGTCAGTGTGCCAACTAATGACAATGAAAGCAAAAGGAATATATCTGTGAAACTCAATAAAGCTCCTTTGCTGGTGACATAAATTTGATGATAATCCGAGGAAATGAATAAGGGACCATCCAGTTTGAATAGGAATTACCTTTTCTATTAAATCACTTTGCTGTATTTCCACTTGGCCTACATCTTGGTCCTGTGCCACAATGAGTCTCTCTCGGTGGACTAAAAAAAAAAAATCCCTACAGGAGTAACATTCTCTTGAGGAATATCTTTCATGTAAGCCTCATAACCAATTTCAGACAGACTCACTTAAAAAACAAGGAAAAAAAAAAATCAGCCTTCTCTCCCTGCTTTCTCTATATAAGGGCAGATGAAATGATTCACTCGTGTACAATTAGGAGACATATCCAGAGAGAAACACCACTGTGCTCTCCATGCAGGGTTTTATGTACAAAGGCCTGTGTTATTACATAAAAATAAAATTTATAAATTGACACACATATAAATTAAAAAGTTCATCAAGCTGCCAAATGCTCTGAAAATAAGGATTCAAGTGAAAGGCAAAATTTTTATGGTGCATTTTAGTATAGTAGCTCACAGCCTTAAAATCCTACCCTTGCCAATTGGCAACTTGGCCTTTCCTTGTAGCAAGAGGACAGGCGACGGTCAGTGATAAGTAACGCTTCTCTAAGTGTCATTCAGTTACCACTGTGCATTTTTTATGATGTAAAACAATTAAAGCCTTCTATAAGCATGCAAATATAGTACATAGCTCAAGTTGCATCAGTGAAGCTAACTCTTCTTACTACAACAAGAAGAGAAATAAGTCTGTTTGGCATACCTAAGCTCTCACCCTGAGGTAAAATCTTCTCAGACTCACCCTGTCACTTGTCAAAAAGTATGTTAAGAGTCAAAACTCAGACTTCTGGAACTTGTTTACGAAGAAGAGGCAAGTACCACACTACATTATGCCAGCAACAGATCCAAGTCAACATTCTCAACACAGATGCCTTACAGTGAAGAGATAGTTGATAATCCCCAATGAAAGAAGTGAATGAAAGAGGCTTGCTCATCTAGAAATGTTAATTTGATTGTGGATTATGATGATTTATCTTTCCCAGACCTATTTAAAATGAGTTTATCCTGAATGTTTTTCCCATACTACAGTGAGTTTGTATGAAAGCAGGTAAAAGTTACTCTTTACAGTAGATCTCCTAATCACATTTCTCCAAATAGCAATTCTTCCTATTTTTAACCACATACACAAAATTTCCAAGTCCTTTATTATGATTATTTAAATGTCTCCAATATCTCTGAACCTCTTTCCCTTATGTTTACCAATTTCAATCACCCCCAGATGCCATTGGCCTTCTTCACCACAAGGCACATTGTCCCCATCCAGTTCTCCATCCTGTTCAGGTCACGCTGTATGGCAGCATGGCTTTCTGCTATGTCAGTCACTCAATTCAGTTTGGCATCATCATCAAACTGGCTGAAGGTAGACACTATCTATGTTGATAAGGTTGTGTAAAGGCTGAAGGAAATTTCTCTCCTCCTGTCCTAAATGGCACAAATCCCATGCTGGCACTCTTAGCTGAGGGCACCTTTGTTAACTAAGGACAGCTTTAAACATATCTTCTTCACTTTACTGTTACGGATTTTGTGTACTACATCCATTTTTCTACTAGAAAGTGACAAATTACCTCAAGCACTGAAAAAATACATAGTATTTACAAATAAAGGAGAATTAAAACAGTCACTAATTTCCCCCTTTTATCCATCCTGCTACTCTGTTTTCTAGCAAATTTGTCTCAAAGACGCCATCATAAAAAGAAATTTAAAAAATCTACTTTGGATTTTTATATCACATATTACGTGACCTGAAGACATTCATAAATATACTAAATATATATACACATAAGCTTCTTTCCATAGAGTCATTAGTTAGAAGCTCTGTAAATATCTCCTCCAAATCCACTGCACACAATCCCAGGTAAAGAAGTTAGTAAAATGTTCTAAACATTGCTATTTTCTCTGATAATCACATAAAAAAATATTACCATCTTCCAATAATTGCAAGAGAACCAATACTGCTATCACTCCATCTCAAGGTATTTTTTTGTTGTTTTTGGGGTTTGGTTGGGGGTGGGTTTTTTTTCAAATTCTGGGCTTTTTTATACTTCATCGTACTACTTGGAGTTTTTTACACTTCATTGTTATGTTAATAGGTCAAAAGGGAAAGTAAAGTTTTCAACAGACCATGTAAGTCATCCCAGGGTAAACATAAAACTACAGCAAACATTTAAGAAACCACCTGCTTGTTCTTCTGTCACAGCCTAAAGGAAACAAAAACAAACCCCCAAATATTCTACACACCATTTTCATTTTAACTGTATGTTATATCTTATGTAATTTCCACTTTATGATGCAAATACCATCATCCATATAATGGAAAAATTATTGAGCTGACTTAGAGGAAAATGTCTCAGTTCTTCCATGAAGCTTTTAAATCTCTGAGAGCTTGACATTCTTCTGTAGAATCCATTCCCTCCCTTCTTTACACTTCTCAATATTTGAAATTAAATATTTCAAATTAAATCTCCGAGGCTTTACATACTTGGAAAGAGACAGAAATATATTCCCAAAACCAGGCAAAGCAAATTCACTTCTCTCCTGAAGGTAAAATAGACTTTATCAATACACTATGGCTACGGTAACCTAACTTCTTACACTAGTTTAGATTCTTATGTATCTTAAAAGGAGGAAGATTATTTCTGTAAAGTAAAGCAGATCAAGAATGCGTATGGAAATGTTAGCCAAAAAAAGTTTCCAACGTGAAACCAACATCCATTTACACTTCACAAATACTGATTTTACCCCTTTTCAGACTGAAGGCAATGAATATCTGTTATCCCTCAGAGTGCTAGAATAAATTGTGTTCTTAAGACTGCATCCTTTTCATCAGTGGTGATGCTTTAAAAGGAGGAGTAAACAAGTGGGAATTACATACTGATGTCCTTTTAGTTCCTGCCACGTATTTTAGAGATTAAATTCACACATGTACCATATAGATAGTGTCAGAGAAAAATCTACTTTCAACATGCTGATGAAAAATGGCAATACCTTCTCACTACCAGAAATTTTCCAAATTTCACAATAGCCTATAACTAAGGATAACAGCAGTGCTCTAAATAATAAATACCTTCTCCTTCCAGGAAAACAAACAAACGAACAAACAAAACCCCACTACTTTTCTTATTTTACAAAAGCCATGCTCTACTTCGAACATACTTAATTTTCAAGAGCACAAAACTAACAATCAAGTGCAAGCAGTAGATCCAGTTACCCCAACACTCCCTTTGAAATTTGCCACATTTTTCTAAACATGTTGTTACAAAAATTAAAATCCAGTACAGTGAATGACATGTTTGTTTCCTCTGATGCCTTGTTTCCTTTTCTGGTTTCCAGGTAAAACAACTGTTGAGGAAGGAGAGCAATGAGAATGTGTTCATACAGTAGTCCAATAAAATACTAGAGCTTATTACTATATTTTTATTAAAATTATTCGATAATAAAAGCAAAACTCCAAGATGCTGTCATTCTGCTGATATTCTTCCATTGTCTGATATGCTTTGTTTGTTAAAATGTTAAAAAAATTAGTGCAATTTCAAAAGGCAAGTAATGCTCAGCATCTCAGACTGAGATACCTCCAAGAGTATTATTATAGCATTAGGAAAGCTCCACTGATCTCATGTGAATGAACACACACTAAGTGAAATGTGGGTAATCTAGCCGAGTAGGAACAGTTTCTGATGGCAAGTAAATAGAAGCAGCACTATCTCCCATGAACCAAGCGCTTAATATAAAACACTCATTTGGCTTTGAACTATTTCATTTAACCTCACTTAACTTCCTTTTTTATATATTATTTTCATTTCTACAACAAGATGCATCTTCAGTTTACTAGACATGTTTGTATCTACCGTCAACAGGACAGTAGATTAAGTCTTAGATTTACTTAGTATAGAAACTATATGTTCATTAGATTTTGGTTTTTTAGCCAATCACACATCAAGAAAAATACACAAATAGGATTCATCCAGGATTAAATAATAATTTAGGTTTCAGTTTCTCACCACGACAAAAGTTAAAAGTCTTTTTCCCTACCTCCCAATACCGACTACATGTTCCCTTCCTCATTTATCCTACTTTCTATCTGTTAAAAAGAAATAGACATTTCTTCAGATCCAACAATTTTGTTTAAGTCACTTAAGCATAAAGACTCAAAGCTCTGAGCTTCTGCTCTTACCATCATCAGTTCTGAGCCCATCTGAAATTTAAAATACTAAAGTTGTTATGGTGAATTTCTGGCTGAATGGTTGTCATCTTCCTGGAGAAGGGCAGTTGTTCCTGAGGAGAATGGTAATAGTAGAGTTTTGTCTTCTCCTCTAAAGTCACACTAAACACAATGCTGACTCAGCCATTCATACAGACAGCAATCATACACATTGCTTATCAAGTCTACCTTTCCAAGGATCACCACTAGATGCAAAATAACCACTGATGTCACTGATGTGATGTTCTAGGTCGAATATATTAGGAGATCAAACCAGTGTTTTTATAATAGTGTTTGTAACAATATTGAGTTTAAGGTGACAGAGTTAGAAAGGTGACCACGCTACAAGAAAACAAATATGAAAAGGAAAAAAATGAAACTAATGCAAGTTTAGTTAAAAAGGTACTGATGAGCTGTGAATGCTAATAAATCGATCAGTCAGCAGAGAAAGTACAAGCTTGTGTAGAAGAAAGGACTTTCTGGATTTTTTACATATGTGCATACCTTACATATGTGGAAAATATATCAGCTTATGCCTTTTAAGTGCACAGTTCATTTGATTGATCACTATTTCCATACTATACTGGACGTTAACTTTGCAGTAAGCAAATACACCCATTTAGAGGACAAACTTCTGACATGCATTGCATGAGGGCAATGGTTGTTGCTAGGATGATGCAACTACCATAGCAACTGTAGCCTTAATATAAGGAGACTCTCAAAGAGGTAACTTTGCATAAGGTCAACAAGTCCCCTGACAAAAATTTTATATAGTGGTCTATCTTACACATACAGCAAACATCTTAGCCCTTAGGAAAAAAAAAAAAAAACCAACCAAACAAAAAATCATAGTGTGCTGGTTTGAGGCTAATTGGAATATTCTAATGACAGAAATTAGATCATTGGTAGTAAAAAGAAAACAAAGTCTGTATCATTCATTGGTTTGCTAAAAGGGATAAAAAGTCAAAATGTAAACAAGTTGTTCTTTGCCCTGGGATGCTGCTTCTTTCACTTCTCCTTTGCTCTGCTCTAGTATCTTCCCCTAACAGATAACAAGTAAGCTCTGCTGATTATTTGTCTGTCTGGGAAAGAGAGGGAGAGAAAGAGAGGGTGGCTTTGAGTCCCTTCTGGGCAATTTCTTTGTCCAGGAGAGAATGTGGACTTTTGTATTATTTCTAATTTGAATATAGTTATAAATACTTGTAAACATATTGCATATATATGCTTGTAAATTTAGCTTTGCTGTAAGTATACCTTTATCTTATTTCCAAGCCATCTGAGCTGGTCTGGTGAATTTTAATGGGGGGTGGGGGAAGTTCCTTAACCCACCACATACAGACAACATATTAAATGATGGTATTTTCAGTAAAGCTAAGATTCTGTTCTACAAATAACTTTAAAATTACTGTGATTAAAAACTGCTAAGGTCTTGCTCAACAAGCAGTTTCCAGCACGGCTTTTGCTACGAGGGATGAAATATTTTCTTAAATGCCAATAATGATTTTCCAGGTGCTTCTATAAACAGGTTGATGTCACTTACAATCAGTGGGATACTTCTTTTTGTTTAACATTAAAATTAATAAAACCTTGAGCATCAAAATAGCAACAAACAATATAATCAAAGTCTTCCATTATGCCACAGTAGAAGTGATATTATTTCTTTTTAACACATTACCTGATACTATTTCTTTTTAACACATTACTGGCTATCCAGTCCAGGGGAAAAGGGTAGAATTATTTCTTCATATTGACCCAATTTAAAACAACTAAAACAAACCAAACCCCAGATTCACCTTACTCCCTATGCTTACAGGCCATTTTGATTTAAAGGAAAAGAAGCAGCTTTCAAAGCTTATTTCAGCCCAATTGCTAAAATATTGAGTACTACTTGATTGAGAAATTCTATCTTGTTAAATCAAAATGCTACAAAAGAAAAGTTTAACTGCAATTCTACTCAAACTAAGATAGGTTAAAAAAAAATGGCAAGTTCAGTCAATAAGTTTGCTATCCATGCCTCCTTAGAATTCTGTCCTCTTGGTTCTTCATGGGTCTCTTTTGGGTGAGAAATACAAAAGTAAAGGATAGATGAAAAAGGCTTGAAAAAAAATATAAACAGCCTACTCTTTTCTTATCAAAGATACAAGATTTAGAAAATGATGTGCAACGCTTCAGAACAAAAAATCTTTGTTTTAAAGTGAAATAACAATGGGAAAATATTTATCATTTTAATCACATTATTGCATACAATTTTACTTTACATATCCACTTCAAGAGTTGAAGAGGTAGAAATACACCAAGTGCATATCTAAAAACCAGCAACACTCAAACCACATGTATCTAGATGTCTCCTAACAATCTGAGCCCTAGACACACATTCCATAGGTACTTCTGTCTAACTGAAACCTTGAAATGATATCCAATGCAATCAAAAGGATTTAGGATAATTACAGAAAATAAATTACTCTACCTTCTAAAGCATATGTTTGAAATGTAAAAAAATAAAACAACATATGTGAAGCCAGACACTTTGCAGGGTGAAGAAAAGAATATAAACTTTCTAAGATCTCTGCAAAACTTTGATACCCTTCAAAATTTTTTTAAATGTTTTCATATCCTCATTTACAAATCTGTTCCATCACATCTGCTTGTCATATTAAGCTCTTATTCCCAACCTGCAGTAACTACCAGCATATTGCCCACAGAAACACCTGGTTTTATAACCTAAGAGGCTATATATACCTCCAAGATAATCAACAATGATGAACTGTCTTGTCAAAAAGTCTTTAGTAGCCCTACACTGCTATATAAGAAAGCTAACAGACAAATATTAGAGTAACTTTTACGATAACCAAGCCAAGCTGTTGTAAGAAAAACAACCACAGATGAGTGAAACTCTTCAACTGATAAGAGTGATTTACCCACCATCAATGCAACAAAAAGCCACTGTGTATTAATGTCTTGGACCAAGCTAAGGCAATCAACACAAACTTTCACTTGACTTAATACTGTAAACTTCCATTTAAGTGGAGTTTTAAACATAGTTGGCATTTCCAAAAAAAAAAAAAAAAGAAAAAGAAAAAGTAAGTTTCAAGGCTGTAAATGGGTGGGAAGAAAATACATTGATTTTGGCTGTTTCTCCTTCCTCTAAAGTAGTACTGATTTACTATTACTGGACTGTGTGATAACATACAGAAAAAGGAAGAGAGGATTACAAGAGGGAATTCTGAAAAGGATGGGGGGAAAGAGAGCTCTTCTCAGTCCATATCTCCAATACTGAGCCTCAACATTCATTGTCTCAGGTAACAAAAAGTCTAACACAAAAGTCCAGCACCTCTTTTCTTCCTGAAGTTGATGAGTTTATCCTCCTTCAGCAGATAAATCTTGCATCTGGTGTTCATAAGTAAGATCTCCTCCTTGGATCTAAGAAGTAGAATCTGAACAGTTCTGTGACACTGCTGACTGCAAATGAAACAGACAGAGGCTAGGCAGCACTCTGACATAAAGATACTTACATACTCCTGTATAGCTACAGTAAGAGTAACAATAACTCCTTTTGAGTGCCATAGCCCTCAGTACATTTGTTGCATTTTCTTTTTAGTAGAAACAAAAGGATTACATTTCATGCCATCAATCCTTCAAAGCTATACTTGTCTTTTCATTAAATAGTAAATGCATTTACCTCAAATATTTTCAGATAAAAATCTCTAGTCATCTTGAAATGTTAAGCTGCTCAATCCCCCACAGCCTTGACAATTCTGCTAAATTACTTAATGCAAAGGCTAGAGGCCTCCTGAGCACGGCTGGTTCCTCCCAAAGGATGGCTTCCTTCCCCAGCAGGGATGCAGTTCTCTCTGGCAACTACTTCATGACATCTATCTCTAAAATTATTCAGGTTGGATACACTTGAAAGAGAGTGTTAAGAACACCTGAAGAGCACCAAGCTAACACCTCAGAAGGCTACACACACAGCTTTTTATACACTGATGTTTCACAACTTTTACAGTGTTGAGTAACTTGCTTTCCACATTCCAGAGATGTGAAAGCACTTCAGCACTTCATACACTGGTTACATTACTTGCATCTAAACCATCTTTTCTTCTCCTTATTAAACTATATTCTCCTATTAAATTATATTTGTTCTTCACAGAGAGTGATTTGCCTTTGGAATGTGAGGTGGTGGAGTTGCCATCCCTGGAGGTGTTCAAGAAAAGACTGGATGAGGCACTTAGTGCCATGGTCTAGTTGTTTGGATAGGGCTGGGTGATAGGTTGGACTGGATGATCTTGGAGGTCTCTTCCAACCTAGTTGATTCTGTGATATTTGTTTTCATTGTGTGGGAGAGGCCAGCTCTAGCTGTAGCTGTACTCTTAACATTTTCATAAAGCAATATCACGTTGCCATGCGATAGCTCTTTAACGTCAACCATAACCTTCACAAATGGGTTTGTAATGAGAAACCCTTGTTTGTTATTCAGTCGGTATGATTGATGCTATATGAGTGAAGTGAAGCCACAGTGACCATCTCAATAACATGAACAGCTGCCAAATATTCATTTAGCAGAATGAGTTTAAAAAACTTTGAGCAGATTGCTTTCACAAGGCTGCTTTCAACAAAAGGAAACATAATTAACGAGCTAATATCAGCATGTGTCTGGCTAAGCTAATGAATATCAAATTACACAGAAACCTGTATAAATCATCATTATCCTGAATTTTAATTGAACTTGCAATTAAACATGACAAATTTTATATACACTAAACCTTTAATTTATACTTTCAAATAAGAAATAATTTATCATTTTTAGTATTTCATAGTTAATTTCCCAATATGTACATTTCTAATTAACAAGGACAGACAGGCATTTAAAAAAAAAACCTGCTGAATAGCTCCATTGGTTACATCAACATTAAAATTAGGGGCCAAAATCTTATAGCAGTGTCAGCAATCCACTGCTTCTGTACAATATGTTTAAACTCATCCTTCGACTATTCCATGCAGTCAGAAGAGAGTTGGGCTGCAGCAATGTCTACACAGAAACGTGAAATTAGGGTTAGGTTTCCACACAAGAAGCAATAGTTTTGAAACAAATTCATAGTTTTAACTTTTTAACATGCTATTTATACATTTTGTTAATGTTGCTGTCATTGTGGACTAGAGCTGATGCCACACAAAATACTGCTTCTTGATGAAAGAACATCTTATTCATTATCTAAATAAATCTATTTAGGTCAGAGTTAAGAAAGAGAGAAGGAGGAGAAGTGTTTTTAAACATTGTCCAACACAAGCCAAGTACAGAAAAGATTTCCTCATTTAAGATCATCCACTTTTGCTTATCTCCAGTTCATTCCAAGAACCTCAAGAAAGGGATTCTCTCCCTATCTCCTAATACTTACATACCTCATTACTTTTTGTTTGTTTGTTTGTTTCAGCACAATAATTCAATTCCTATCAATTTATAAGTAGAAAATTGTACTTACTGAGAAGCAGCTGTATTGCTGTAAGCAGTCACAAAGTTTTGCTAGCACAGCTGGAATAGTGGGAGGGAAAAAATACCTTGACAGTCATGTCAGCTAAACCTGTGATATAGACATGGTGAGGACGGCATGACAGTGTGTTTTTTTCCAAGAAGATTCAACAACACTGGATGAAAACACACCTCCTTCTGGCATGTCTTGCTCTGCCCTAGGAAACTCTGCCAGCAGAATTACGCCAGCACAACTGGCAAGACACTGCCCTGATAAAGGCAAGCCCCTAGCTAGGAAAGGCTATGCACAACTAGATGGCAGTCGCATGGAAAATGTGGTCAAGCACCAACTGCAATTTCTGTCTCTGGCCACAGTGAAGACTTGAATACTTTCAGACAAAAGTCTAATTGAAGGCTCAAGACAGACAATACAAAAGATTGGAGGAAGTGCTTTGTACTCCAGGTTTTTAAAACTAGCTTTCATTCAGTTTGATAACATTCTTCATCCTTCGCAAGCAGATGGATCTTTCAAAATCTGTATCAAAACGAACAGTCTTCATTGTGCAAACTGCTGAATCTTCTAGACAATGGACATTGTTGAGTCCCAGTGTCTTTTTCAATTAGCTTGCCAACCACAACAATGAAACAACTGAGAAGAAAAAGGAGGAAAGTAGAAGAAACTAAAAGCCTTTTCCACTAGGAAACAGCTTTAGGAATTCAGTTGAAGCAGTTTATTAATTCCCATAGCAAATGAGATTAACAGCTTCCATATTTACAGCACTCAAGAATGATATATCTGATTTAATGAGCAGCAGAATCAGGGATACAACAGAATTTCCACTGCTACTGTTAATTACGGTAAACATGTTTGGGTGTTTCTTGCAGTGCTTGGTTTTCCTCAAACCATGTATATATCCCTATTTTTTTTTCTCCACTGTACCACTTGCTCTCATAGGCATTGTAGTACCTGGCTATGCTCACGAGGTTTTTGAACACAGTTTGGAATCAACATCATCTGCTACGGCCTTGCTGATTAAAGGAGACCTACAGATCCTAGAAGTAGCTCAAGTGTTTCCAGACCACTTGACAGAAAACCTCCCTCATGAAGCTCAGCAGGATGTCATTCCTATACAACCTTTTTCCCAAAATGCTTTGAGAAAGTCAAAGCAAATAACAGAAGAAATTGCAGGGAGTCAGCAGTCTCCCAGAATTAGTTCTCTACCTAGTTGGTGCAGCTACACAATTTACTTAATCCCTAACAGAAACCAGAGACAAAAGGCAATTAATCAGTGGAGTAGTATCCATCTCTGCTTAGAGCTACCTTAAATACTAAGATACTGTTGCAACTGTGTTGCCTGACTGTATGATCTTCAATAATGATGCTACCTCTCTTTCGCCCCAGTTATTCTCTTGGAAAGAAGCATACTGATGCTTAATTCACACAGCAATTTTTTTCTCCTCCACTACAAGCCATTCGCACATTTTTGCTACCATCCCTCCCCATTCAATCCACACAATAAGCTCTCACCTTTCTGACATCACTCCTTCCGCAAACACAGATTCTAGTCAGCAAAAATAACATTGCCTACCCATCACCAAGAACAAATAAATGAAATAAACTCAGACATAATTCTCCTCTGGGTTTTCCTAGTGCATTTTGCATTGTCTGTCTACTTAGATTACAAGCCCCTCAGAGCAAGGACACATTGTCTTGTTTGACTTGTACAGCTCTGAGCACGCTGTTTGCACATAAATAATATTAACTGCAATGATAATCCTAGTTTGGCCAGTCTCAGTACACATGAAAATGAGGCAGTAAGTGCTTCTATTTTTTCTTTTTCCCTTTTACATAAGGAAATGTCATATTTCTTCTCATTTTTCAGGGACTTACAAACCTGATGGAACTGCACATCGCAAGGCTCTGAATGTTTAATGCGTTTGCTGAAAAGCACTATGTGCTCATGCAGGAGAAGCAGCAGGACAAATATTTTCACACATTATCAGATAGCGCAGTGAAACAGGCTCCACCAGAATTTACAACTGAAGGCTACCAGAATTTACAACTTGTGAAGTTGTGGCTGTCTGTATTTTCTCATTACAGTGTGCCTGCCAGAGATAGAGAAGGTGCTTCCCCCCACCCCACCCGCCTTTTTTTTTTTTTTTTTTTTTTTTTTTTGCCATCTACTGTCTCACTACTTCCTAGTTAAACCTTGTCTCAAGTTATCAACACTCTCTGGAGAGATAAGCTTCTTCTCACTTACAACCTGTCACTAATAATCGAACTTTCAAGACTCCATCTCGAAAAGAGACTACTGGAGGCACACAGGTCACAGGAATTAACTGCCACCAGTCCTTGCAGAAAACTAAGCTCATCAATCTATAGCTTCTCGTCATAATTAGAATAACAGCTTTGAAAATTTGGGCTGATGTTGACTCGGTCTTATGCCACAAAGACCGCTGATTAAAATCTTGGTGTGAAAGTTAATGATAAGTGCTGGTGGCGTTGTTGTGGTGACAGGGACAAACAATTCCCTCGCTGTGACATTTTCAATGTCCTGCAGAAGAAAAACTGTCCTCTTTAGTATAGCACTGTATGAAGCTTATTTATGGCTACAGGGCTTGCTGGATTGATGACTGTCGTAACACACTGTCAAGTCCTTTACTGACACATTCATTTTTTGAGCCCCTGGTGTGGCAGAAATAAAACACAACAGAAATGTGAAAGTATTATTTATCAGTTTCTGTATGAGTATATAGCAGATGAAATAAGCTTGGTATATTTTTGTACCCAGATGTGCAAATATCCCTATGTTTCCTAAATGCATTAGAAACAAAAAGTATTTACTGCACTTGAAGATCGTCTTACAGTTTTTTGAATGCTGTTTTGTGATAGTTCTAACAGACAAAACCCCAGAACAACTAGTGCGATCAATAACGCTTTAAGAATATAGTCTTCCTTACACTGTGTTCATAGCAAATTACAGTCTATTGTACACTCGGCATTAAAGCTTAAGAGCTCACTTCAGAACTGGTCTCGTGTTTGTTTTGATACTGAATTTCAGAAAGATGGGCTGAGCTTTCTGTGACCACATTGACAGTAGCATGCTTCAACTTTCATGTCTTCAGCTATTATTTTTATGACTTTTTTAAATGAGAAGATGTTACTTCTGTCTCCTTTTCCATACAATCTTTGTTCCCTTTGCTGTAGACAGTCAACATTATTTGTTAACTGTGAGGCTCTTGTTAAATTCTGGCGGCTTTTAACATTTGCGCTGAATAACTGTTAAAAGAATACTGCTCTGAAGTGCAACTACTGAGCTTATGGTCAGATCATCACCACAGAGAGCTCCAAGCGTATATCTTAGACCTGTACATCACATTCACTCAAAAGTTTCTGTATAAAAGTTTTCCATACTGATCACTTTTTCAGAAATCACACTTACTTCAAGGTTCGAAATTATTAAGAGAGAATTCCTCTGCTTCTAAACTGAAATGCACCTCTGAATTTCTATGATAAAACAGATAAAAACACAATCTAAGATAATTTAGTCACTCCCAGTAAAACAAAAAGAAACTAAATAAACCTACCATCCCGACTGTCCTTCCCTCTACATTTTGTCAACGGCCTCCTCCTGTCTCTATTTTAAAAGCATTTACCACATCTCTTCTAATTAAAAAATCCTGGAGGAGAGACATGTCAAAATAGCACACAACCCTTTCACCATACTTAAATATGAATATGGTGAAGAAAGGGACATTTTACGTATTCCATATTTCAACTCTATCAACACTACCCAGAAGTATAGCACGAGACACAGAGGAACTTCTACATGTAAAACGGCAATCTCTGCAACCTACTTTTCGCAAAGGGCTATCCAAACTCAGATGTCTCACACTTTCTTTATGTGGCCTTGTGTAAGTTGTATGCCTGAGATACCAACTGCATAGCACTGACTATACTCTAAATGCTCTCAGAGCCCATTCTACTAGCAGACAGAGGAGTTAACAAGGAGATATATTCAGAGGTGATGATAAGGATTGCTCATCTTTCAAAGCCCTTTTCTCAGCATTTTCTGCTGTTCCATGCATATAGAGACAAGTTGCTTCAAAGAATAAAAGAAATTCAAACCATAACGGCCACCAGTTTCAAAATTTGGTGACTAAACATGATTAAGTGTATGTATAATTTAAAATTACCATATGCCAGCCCTTCAGTCCTCAGACCTTGGCTCACTTATCTAGCCTACCATCTATGTGCTTCTACCACTCCTCCTCACTTTAACATCATTCTCACCACACTACATGCCCAACCAATGCACAAAATTTCCAATCCCACTGCACCTGTGAAAATTCCTTCATGTCATTAGGTGTTCTCCTCTTTAATCAGTTTAAATCACATACCTGGAAATTCTCTATACATGTTTACATGGACTCAACTTCAAATCTGGGACCAGTTAAATAACTGCTTCTCTCCAAACTGGGTTTTGTCAATTTAATAACTGTTATCTATCTACAGTACTTACAATCTTCTCTATTTTTATTATTATGGATTACAAATTCAGATTTTAGGCTTTATAATGGTTCAAGAGCTTACATCTCTTCTTTAACCTAGTATCTGTTAACTACTAACACATCGTAAATGCTCAAAGTCCCATCAGTAATTAAAGTGGGTGAATGAAATTCTGCAAGTTTGTCAAGACACTTTTGAATCTTTAAATAAACATTAAAATTCAACTGAGCCATATTAATATACAACATGGTTCAGAATTATTTGAATTTCTCTATTGCAGCATTCAACCCTTCACATCAATATAAAGCAAAATAAATCTGCCCTTCAACAATTTCAAGTCCCAAACACTGGCATCATCCATACTTGATTTATTCAGGTAATTATCACTCTAATTACAATTCCAGCTCTCCTGTATTACCCTATAGCAGAGACATAAAAACTTGCCCTTGCTAAATTGCTCCAGTGATCCTTCGTACATAGTTTTGCCTCTAAGTAAACCAAATTATTTATTCTCTTCATTTGTAGCATCACTTATATGTTGATAACAGGACAGTATTTCTCCTCTTCTGTTAAATAAAAGCTAATGCTAAAGAAATAAACTGTCCTACTAGTGAGAGTCTAGATTTTGTACAAAGGATGTATCAAACAACGAGCTTTTCACTAGTCAAGCTGCATCAGCTGACTTCCCACCTATCACAGAAGTTTTGAGTATAACTACTGTAGCCACTATTTACTCATTTTTTCAATATCTTAAATTTTTTTCCCCTCCCCCCCTATTGGTGGTTTGTTAACAGAGCTAGGGAGTAAAAAATTACAGGAAAAGTGAAATTTCTCTTCCATTTTACCTTCTTATTGTAAACAAGTTGCCTCTAATAGAATGACACTGGTGAAGATGCAGACATGTTCTCAATGGTTTCAGACAAGATTTTACAGTGCGAGTTGCAAATGTTGGATGCAAGTCTCAGTGATGTCAAAAATAAGTCTCTATCTGTTGTTTGCTTTTGACAGCTTTAAGTAGTGCCAGACTACAATGACAGTGAGATTTTTAAATGTATGCTCGATGACTTAAAACAGCACAACATTCCCTAGCACTGACTGAACTAGAAATAGGAATTTCCATAGGTCCAAAATTATTGTTCATAGACAATAACCAAAGGTCTGATATCCCAGCAATTCATTCACGTTGGTCAGAAGTTAAAAAACTCGAATACATCAAACATCTGCTATTTGATCTGCTTCATTTCATATTATAAAAAAGCCAAAGTTGTAAACTTGAAATTTATTTGTTCAGATTTAGATTTCATTGTGCTTAATGAGTGGGCTTCCAATCACATCCCTTCGAGCCACCTGCATTGGCTCCCTGAAGTTATAACTCAAAAAGGAGTACTTACAAAGTAAAATTAACAGAACAGAAGTTGCCACCAATTATTCCTTTTTTTAACTCAGTAAACAACACAGAGATTTCAGGTCAATGTATCTACTGCAGAGTTTCGTGGAAAGATTTATGACGAAATGTCAGACTTTAATTTTTTTTTGTTATGTCATTTTGCAACAAACTTTTTATGTAAAAATGTATTTTATGGAGGAGAAAGTGTAGTCTGATAAAATTATTGTAAAATATAGTTTATTCCATTCTTATGTTTGGTAGGTTGAAAAAAAAAAAAAAAAAAAAAAAAAAGAGTGTTCCACATGGAACCTCTGGGTGACTAAACAGATTGTCAAATATTTAAAAAATAAAAAAAAAAGAAAAACTCTAGCAGTCAGTTTCAATTTTTTCATGGCCATCAGCTTTTCTTATCTTATTAGCTACTGTAATAACAACACAGTGTTGAGCAAAATACCAGAAGCTTTCATTAGAACCATTAACATAATTTGATAACTGATGGTATTTGATTTCTGACTTTTGAACTTTGACTTAAAGCTTGGTGTAAGATGTAATCTCACTGATTGGATGTTTTTTAAAATACAAACACTTCACATTATATTGCTTTGTTAACTGTAATTAATGTTCACATTTGTCACAAATTATATTATATAAGAAAGAAGCAATAATGATGAAAGATGTAACAGTGCTAAATCCATGTCATCTTCCTCCAAGTGATTATGTCCTAACTCCAAATGATTATGTCCTAACTCCGAATAAACTGAAGTCGTGCATACAGTAATAGATATACACAAATACTAATGTTTTTCCTTAACTTAAAAAGAGACTGGTACTAAATCTATCTGTGTCAGATCCATCTACGTTATGTTCAGGATTAGAATTAAATTGCACAGTGTTTTCCTGATTCTAAACACAAGGCAAAGTAGTAAGGAGAGCTTTTTCAGTTCCTGTCTCTATAAGGGATTTTCAGGTACCAATAAAAGCTTCCTCTCTGCCCACAGTTCTTACAAGTATAAACTTCCTCTGCTACCTCAGCATTCGGCCACATCAGCGTTAGAGCTTGAGCTAATAAGCTTTGCCTCCTGGGAAGACTCCTCAGTCTGGTACCTGCACTATGCTGCCTTCACAGGTAAGATACATCTAGTAAATCTTCAAGTATAGGCAGTTTCTCGTGTAACTAAGCTCAAGGAGCTCATGCTTATCTGCAAATCACTATGTGGATGTGTCCAGGTCAGTTACTGCAAGTTGTGTGCCTTTTCATGTGGCAAGCAAAAGAAGGCAATGTAAATAAAAATGGGACACCTCAGCTTTTGATAGCATTAACAAATGAGTGAGGTGTTTGGTCTGGGGTGTGTTTGGAGGTTTTTTTTGGTTATTTTGAGTCGAGGGAGCCTTCTAGTTAAATTGGTCAGGTCAAGTTAAGGACCTGAAGGGACTTTACTGTACGAAACTGTCTGATGTACATACAGAACGATTGGAATGCAACAATAAACACATATAATGTATCATCTATGTCATATCAATGGCCCTCTCTCTAGGCATTGTGTACCATCACACAAATGCTTCGAATGTACACTTATGGAATCTTTATTAGTAATATAAATCCTACACCTCTACACTTGCATTAAAACAAATGTAAAAAAACACACACTACCTTCTTATGAGAATTACACTTTGGTTCACTGGGGACTATAATAACAAAGACTCAACTTCACACTCCTTGGCAAAATTGTAAATGTCATAAATATTAAAAATTTACAAAGCTTTACAGCATACTAATCTAAAATGCTACAGAGATTGGGAAAAGGTTTTTAAAAAAAATGGAGCAGGAAAAGTGTGGCACTTTTTTCCTCAGAAATCACATTTTCAGGAACTCTTGAGAAATATATGAAATAGAATAAGCATTTATAAGCATAATCAGAGAAGTACACTAGATGGACAAATACTGTGTTTTTAAGTATTGCAAAACTAGTCACATAGAAGTAACTTCAGTTATTTGCAAAATCCCTAACGTAGGCAACATACATGACATCATCCAAAGAGACACAAATCCACAATGTATCTTACCACCAAGATAAAGTATCCAGAAGACATTAAAAAGTAGGTTAAAAAGCTTACATGTAGTTTAGTATATATCAGTTCTGAAGACATGCAGAAAAAAAACCACATTGCTCTAATGCCTAAATGCTAAGCTGTGAATGAACCAGAGAATGTATCCTGTCCCAAAGTGACAGAAGACACTATTCTACCATAACAAAGAGGCTAATAAAAGTAATGCATAAAGTAATAACACTTAGGGAAGAAATCAGGATAATTTCTTCACAAAAGGACATTCAGTCAAGTTCTAAACTGTTGCTCCAAAATGAGAATTACTTATGTCTAAGTTAAATCAAGTGAAATCTTCCTAAGTACTCTCTTAAAGAACATCTGAAAATAACAGGATGTACTACCGAATTCATCATGCTTTGTTCTATTAAAACCAGTAAATTTCAGGAGGTTTTGACATTACCTTGCTTGTCTGTAAATTCGGTCTATTTATTGCAGGAATATAGATAAATATAGTCTGGTTCTATACAAGCTTTGACATGAGCATTCAGGATAGCATGTGTAAACCAAACTAGAAACAAGTACGACCAAGGGTCAGGAACAGTCTCTGCTGGGCACTACATAAACACAACAGATGGGGAAAAAAAAAAAAAGGCCATTAAAGACTTTTCAGCCAAACAGTTTACAATAAGGAAAACCTAGCAGTGAGAGTTGTCCAAATATTGTACACTTGGAGTTGAGAAGTGGCCGTCACTTGACATACTTAAAAAGACTAAAACGAAAGCCCCAAAAAGCTCCTGAAAGGATAGCACAGCACTGCTACAGAAGAAAAACCACAGAAACAGCTGTCCTATTTCTTTACTACATTATAAAGCTGGATAGCTTATTAGAAGCGTCATGAATCAATCTCCATCAGCTCACAGACTCAACAGTGGCAATGCAGAAATTATTTTACAAAAGTAAGAAATTAGTCTGACAGCTGTTCCTATTTTGATCCTCTAAGTAGCAACACAACATAATATGAGGCTTCCAGACAGGAAGAGTTTTCTACATGCTGTAATTCAAAGTATGCCATTCAACGAGATTATGGTACCCACGTTGGCCAGGTGGCACAAGAGAAATAAAACTAAATTTTAATAAAAGATTGTCATAGGATCAATGTCTTGTACCTTAAAATTGAGC
The DNA here is from genome assembly GCA_013399055.1 of Ramphastos sulfuratus. NCBI lineage: Eukaryota > Metazoa > Chordata > Aves > Piciformes > Ramphastidae > Ramphastos > Ramphastos sulfuratus. The sequence goes on from WBNM01026473.1 coordinate 35,356, forward strand.
ATTTTGCCTTTGCTTCAGCATTCATCAGCCAGAACCTATTATCCTATGACAATACTCCATTTCACTGATATGTCTTCATTATAAAATATATATATTTACAGTATTTGGAAGATGATTTTTAACATTGTGAATGCCCTTTAAAATGAGACTATTTTAAAATTATAGATTCCGAATGACTAGTCAAGATATTGAATTCCCTGTTTAAATCTTTAAATATACTTAGGAATTCCTTATTTCAATAGACTTCCTAATGCCTGTTCCTTTACTGTTTAAATATATATTACAATGTAAAATGAGAAAGGTCTTCATTAACTTATTGCACTTGGGGAACTCACCCTTTTATGATATTAGTTTCAGTCATTTATCACAAAGCTTTACCCGTAACCAAGAAAAGTGACAATAGTATTTACATACATCACTGTATTCAAAACGTTCAGGTTTTGAAGAAGTCTAAGGAAGCTGGGTATCCCACCATATTAAATTTTAATATCTTAACTCTGACACCATGATAACAAACATATTAACGTTCTACCCATGTCCATCACATATTCTGAGTTTCAACCTCATCTGGTTACCTCAAAAACACATTTATCAAAAAATTACTATCAACAGAAGTCTTGTGTTATTGCGAGAACTCTTTTATCCTGAATAACTCAGTAAGAAAAAAATACCATTTTCCTCTCTTTTTTTTTTTTAAAGAAAAAAATTCACTGTGTAAGCAGTGTATTTAAGGAAAATTTCAAGATGTGATAAAAGCAGTGAAGTCTAAAAACTGTACAGAGAAAATATCTAGTAGCATCTGAGACTGAGCACAATATTATCAGTGTCAGCATACTGATGACCCAGATGGTATTTGTATGTTTGAAGTATGACATCTTTACTCCTCTGTCATCCAACACAAGTAATTAACAATAATCAAGTGGGTGTTAATTGGATATAATGGAACAATCTCCAGTCAGCCTGAGCCTACTATTTGCCTCTTACTAGTAATTATGAACACTAAGTACTCACACTAATCTCCTTCTTCTCACTGAAGCCAAACAGAGGTGCAGTATTTACTCAGCTGATAGCTTGTTTTGTCTGTAATTTAGTCTGTTTTAAGCCAAGAAACTCATAATTTGCAGTGCAGTCACCAGCTGCCAGGAACACACAAAAGAATGCAAGCCTTAGATGACAGCAATTCGGTATATATCATCCGGGGTAGGGGGCGGGGGGGAGAAAGGAGAATTATTAATTAAACTGACCTGTTACAGCCACAGTAACCACAACACCTGGACACATAAATATTGAAAATTACTCATTTGTATAACATCTGATAAGTTCACATTTCACATCTATATTTCCCATCCAGTAAGTACACTGTTTAAACAGAAAACTTCGAAAGCTTCTTTTTTTTTTTTTCAAATGAAAGACTGCAACAACCCTTTTGCTAATAGAAGTGGTGAACAATCTCAGCCACACCACTTCAGTATGTGCTTGGCTGTTTGATTACTATTACTGTAGTAAATTGAAAGTATCTTATCACTAGTGACCATTAGAAACATATTACCAGCCATTAAGCAGATGGTTAGATGGTTTAAAATAGCTTTTACATAGTAATAGAATCCAGAGTAGTCAGCCTTATTTATGGTTCTATTAAGGACAAAAAGAAAACAGAAGGAAGAAAAAAAAACAAACCCACCCAAAACAACCTAACCAAAAACCACAAAACCAAAACAATCAAACCCAAAACCCCCTACCAAAGCAACACTGATACATTTTTATTTTCTCTGCTGAAAAATGGCATTTTTTTCAATGGTTTTGCAAGACCATTAGCAAACCAGTGGAAGAATAAGATAATTCATTACAACACTTAAAGCACACTTCTATATTATTAAGTTTACTTGTCTTGTAAAAAGTAATCTTTCCATCATTGTAAGAACTAGATTGATTCAACATACCAAAACACTCAAAAAGGCAGCATAACAGATTTGGCAAAGCAGTTTTGAGAACAGCTTTTAATAATTACTCCAAGCAATTTTTTTTTCATCATTTAATCCATTCCAAATTTTGCTTGATTTGAGAGGGATTGAATTGGTTTGTGTTGAGACAGATTTTTTTTTTTTCAGTTGTACATGTAAACATCACCACTACATCAACAAGTAAGACATGTATTGATTTACAGAAATTGTACACTATTTGGAATAATTGCTGATTAATGCAGAAGGACAGAAATATAGACCATTAGGTACCACTACATTATGGATTCTATGTTTAAATTTGGAAAAAAAATACTCTATGCATGATGAGGATCTTGAAATCATCTGTGTCAATTCACGTCTCCAGTATGGGCTTCAATTTACACAATTTAAAAAGGAAATAGAATTATATGGAGCTTTTAAAATCAAATACCACAAAAGAAATCATGATAAACATACACTACTTTACATCACCAAAAGTATTTAATCATTTTAGTGGCATCTCATAATTCTTTACTAAAAAATTTTTTAAAAGTATCTTAGCTATGAAATATAGGTAATTTTATCTATCTGAACTATCATTTTCACTAATAAAATCAATAATTTGCAACTATCATATCTACCCTTTTCTCAGGAGTGTAACAGGGAGGTTGTGGATGCTCCCTCCCTGGAGGTGTTCAAGGCCAGGTTGGACGAGGCCTTAAGTAACCTGTATTTGTGGGAGGTGTCTCTGCCTATGGCAGGGGGTTGGAACTAGATGATCCTTGAGGTCCCTTCCAAACTTACCATTCTATGATTCTATGTTTAAATCATAATTCCCTAAATCTGAAAATTTACCCAAAATCCAACTTAAGAAAATGTCGGACTCAAATCCAATCTAAAGTCCCCTCCAAATTTATTCTAAGGTTATACCTTAATAGATTTCTAGTCAGCCTTCTGTCATGATCTCCAGAGAATGATCTAGTAGAGTCTGTCCAGTGAATTTACACCACTCAAAGATATGTGAAATACCGTGAACTGCGCACGCTATTCACAGAAACAGCACTTCCACCCTTGTTAAGCAGAAGCAAAAAGTGCAGCCAGAACAAACAATAATTCATAAAGTATAGATTAGGTTTCCTGCTACCCTTTATCACACAATGTCCAGAAAGAAGAATGCATTAAGAAGAGTTGTCATGGTTGTATAAATATCACTAAATTGGAAATGACCAGCAGGATTCAAAATTACAAAACTTCTCTTTCTGGAGAGTGCACCTAAGACTATAGTGCACCTTCCTTTTCTGTCACAGTTCTGAGGGGCAAAAGGAAGATAGGTGGTGGGGATTAAATATCCAATTCACTTTATCAAAAGAACAGAAGGAAGAGAATGAGAAAAAGGGAAGAGTATTCACCTGAGGGGACAGGAAATACTAAAGCTTGAAGTAGCATTTATATAATTTATTACAGTCTTTTATATGACAGGAGCATTCCTTGATTGTTGGGTTGATTTCCAAAGAACAAAGGTCATTTAGGATATACCCATCTACAGCACCTTACTTTGATTATTTCTAATATGAACTAGCCTTACAATCATGCACTTCTCAGTTTGCCAGCTGTTTTGGATCACACTCTGAAATGTCTCATTCATCTTCTATACAGTAGAGGGTATTCCCATTTGGCATCTACATTAAGCATTTGGTACAGCACAAGAGACAAAGAGTAAATATTTCAGTCAGAGTATTGTATCCATTACAGAATGTTACTCTGCTAGCCTTTTTTTTTTTTTAATGGTCTTTTTTTATTCATTACTTTTGCAAGCTTCAGCAATGAAAATATTTGAAGTAAGCTGCTTTGTTTACTTCTCCATAAAAATGTGCAACCTGGGCAAGGCGCGCACACACACACACACACAAAAATAAATAAATAAAAACCAGTGAAAAGTAGGTGCTTTCTTAAATAGCATTTTAGATTATGTCAGAGAGAACAGAAAGTATTTCCCAACTGAAAAGCCAAACTAAGTTTAGAACTTAGGGCAGAATTAACTCTCCAAGTGCATCATCATCAGAAAACATTTCTTAGCTCATCAATCCGCTGAACCAAAATGCTTGTTCACAATGCATCAAGTCACAATGCATCAACATCCATCAGAAAATATCTATTAGATATCTTGGTGCCATCTATGTCATCTATGATTTAACTTCTGATATAACTGCTTTTAAAAATTCAACACTTGGAGATAAAAGCTGGAACAATGCATAACATACACTACATAAACTATACAAGACATATGTTTTTTTCCACCTCATCTAAGAGCATTTTAAAATACAATAATTGGGGTTTTTAGCCACAAAAATTACATTTAGCATACCAGTAACTTTGCTAGAGAGAAACAAGTATTTTGTGTGGAAGTATCAATTATCAATAATTGCCTAGAGTTTAAAACCTGGAAGAGTTCAAGAGATGCTTAAAATTAACCAAATCAGTAACACATCCAGAAAACTGTCCACCATGCTCTACTTACAAGCCCAAACACTATAGTGCCAGAATACACTCTGAAGGTTTTAGAGCTTCTGAGGTCCTTGCCCCAAACAGGCAAAGTGCACAATAGACTACAATTAAAGGACAAGGCTGTAAGGACATGACACGAACAGAAAGTACTTTTCCAGTTGCCCTGCAGACACGTGCTTGTGGAAGGCCAATAATTCTGGGAGCACAGACACCTCTCTCCCCCAACAGTTTCACACCCATAGGTGCTGAGGATCTGCAGAGGTAGTGTAATGCAAACAGAAACTAAACAGGATATAAGAGACTTGGGCTGCATCTCCACTCAAAGTTTAAATTAGTTCGTTTTTATTTCCTCCCACCTACCTTTCCTCTACCACTAAGAATGAGGGAACACAACTGATCTACAGGAAATTCAAACTGAAGCCAGAGACATACTATACCAGTGTAATCACAGCTTAGTCTGGCTTCCTTGGTTTATGCTAATTCACAGTTTTAGGAAAGGATAGAAGAAAATTTGTGTATCTACATGGTGCAAAATTTGGCTTCACATTGTCACATGTATTTGGAATGGTATCAGGACAACAGATTATCTGATAAAGACAAATTCCTGATTTGGTTTCATTGGATTTGACAATCACAGCACATTCATTATTTTGCAATAATTTTGTGGTAAATACGAAAAAGGTTGGGTTGGGGTTTTTTTCCTACATCTTCTCAAGAAAATAAAATTTTAAACCATAATTTTCTTAATACTCATCCAGTCACCATGCCATTTAGATACAAGCTTAGATGAACACAGATAAGACATGTGATTCATATACACAAATGACTACCCTTCCACCTTGCAAACCCCAAAATCCTGATATTACTGCTATCCCACTTTAAGAAAACCTGTCAGAACTTTCACTGGCACCGTGAAAAGTAACATGAATGGCAGAAATTTTGATTGATGTCACTGCCTGCCTGTCAAGTGAAACAAGCAGGGCCAACCTAATCATGTTAGATTAGTGGATACAGACATGATATAATATTTTTGTGTTATAGATATGCATGTAGAGGGTGCATGCACAGAATCAGAGGCATATAAACATATCTTTGTTTGATCCATAGCAGTATTTGAAAGTGTATTATTATCAAACACTTAATGCTTGTGGGTTTAGGGTGGGGTTTTTTTTGTTTGTTTGTTTGGGTTTTTTTTCGAGGTTACTCCTGCAATCATATACAAGTAAACTGGACAGATTTTAACAAAACTTTGGAGCAGACCTTCCACATATTTTCTGGAGGCTTGATTAATTATTTTTCTTTATATATACACTGAACTAAGTAATTTATGAATCTACAGTGAAATTGATGCAACCACCTTTTCTATGTAACAGGCTAAAATGCAGATTTAAATGTAGAGTCAGTCTATCTTCTGATAACTATCTCAATAAATTTTGAAAAGTGAGAATATCTGAAGACAACAGACCTTCTGCAAGAAGGTCACAGAAAAGAGAAATCTTATCAGGCAAAGTGTGTAAACCAAGAAATCGTCTATTTCAGACATGAAACTGTAATCTGACTACTGCTCTCTGATCATTCATCACTGAAATACTTACTCCATTGATACCCTGTTGACTGATAAGTAGAAGAATCTGTAAGAAGGATCTTCACACTACCAGAAATGATGCAGATAGTCCTTACATTATCTGAAAAAAAGGTATCCTAAGAATAGCTGAGAATCAAGATACTTAAATACCACGAGAAAAGTATAGTTAAAAAACCCAAAACCAACCAACCAACCAAC
>WBNM01026473.1:41639-58080 GCA_013399055.1 Ramphastos sulfuratus
AAAAAAAAAAAAAAAAAATCCACAACCCCCCCCAAAAAAACACAACCAAAACAACAAAACAAACAAGAAAAACAGATAGAAAGGGAAAAAACACCACACACAAAAAAAACCAACTCCCAAAACAATACCCAAAAAAATCCCACCAAAACCCACAAAATAAATTCTCCCTTACACCACCATACGCATACTTGAACTAACCTGGGCTTAAAACCTCAACAACTTGTCAAAAGTATCCAGAGCTGAATTGCAGACAGAGAGGCAAGTCCCTACGACCCCATGCCTAAGACTCTAGGTGACAAAATGCTTTTCATATGTTTTGGACTCTGTTCAAAATTAAGTCAATAGTTTGGTCACTTTGGTCACTTCATGGCTACAGAGTTCATAACATGTAGAAATTATCTCAAGTTGTCGCGGTAGGTCTAAGCAGGCCAAAATAGGCTTATACATGTCCTGGCTTGCCCAGACATGTTTTTCTACTCTCCCCCTCTCTGATTTGGGGAGAAGCAACCACAGGAAATAAGACAAAAGAATCTGGAGCCACTGAGTCTGAGGACTGTGGCCTACCCAGACTTGTTTTGAACCCTGTGGTAAACAAGGCACACACAGCTGCCTTGTGCAAGGCTGTGCTGTAGCCCAAATTCGGGTAAAGCAAGCCTTGGCTTCACCTAATATGGTCAGTCTCGGCTAACTGCCATTCTGATTGGCTATTCTGTGTCCAAAGGCCCGTTAGTCCAGGGCTGTATAGATAAAAGCAGATGAGCAGGGAGCACATTGTGCACTCTGCTATTACAAGGTGCGATCTGCTATTATATGTGTGCTCTGCAATTATATCTGCTCTCTATCTGTGCTCATACTACCTTATTGCATCCTGAGCTGTGTGGAACTCCAGCAATCAGTATTAGGCACTAAAAAGCCTCCACGCGATCAGCCTGCACAGCCAGCATGACATCGTGCTGAGACTGCACACAAGACATCCTGCCTGCACCTGAAAGCCTCCTGCCAAGACGAGAAGTCCTGGAGATACACAGATCATCCGGAGAGTCAGGACCAGGTCAGACATTGTCTGCCTCCTTTCCCCAGCACCCAGAAGCCTGGGGAAACTCCAAAACCTCTAATGGCTTTGAAACCACTAACAGCAACCCCACCATGAGCTTTGAGTACTGTCAGATAATATTTTGTGAGTAAATACTTTAAGCCTCTTGTAATTCACCATTGCCTTCTGCCATAAGCAGAAAGGAGTTCCTTGCATCCATCTAGTGAGCAAGCGGTGCATTGACCGCAAGGGGTACACTAACCGCAAAGCCTTCTCTGCCAGTTCAATCGAGTTCAATCAATGTATATATTTACTAATTATTTCTAGAGCCTGTTATTGCCTGTATATAAAAGTTTACATGACTGATGCAAAGAACTGATTATTATTAAAATTAGTGATTGAGGTGACAAGAGTTCTGAATATAGACTATTAATAAACATTGTTTTTAATACCATCTCACAGTAATTAATTACCCCTCCACTATACAAGTGCACAGAAAAAAAAATATATTTTATTCTATAAAATTCATAATTTGTAACTTGAAGTATGTTTTTTTTAAACCCTAATCAATACTAAATCTAAACGTCCATCTGATAGTTACTGTACAGAACACATTCCATATGTTTGAGAGAAAAATATCAGCTTTGGGGTTTAGATAATGCTAAATAACAGAAAGGTCATTTCATGTTTCCGTCAAATATACTTACCTTTCTTTGTTCTGAACATAAAATAGATTTCATATTGAATTTTCTAAATTTTGAGCCTGGTACTGAAAGATACTTAAGTATTTTTCTCTTCCACTGAGGCAGTCAGAGGTACCAATAACTCTACCTGGACTAAGCTTCATTTTCTTCATGCTCTACATAAACTTTATTAAACTTAGTACAAGGGAAGAAAGACAAAGGTTGGAAGTGAGGATTTAGCTCCTTAACTGAAATTGCATCTCCACTAGCATTCAATCTTGAGTTTGCAATCTGGCAAAGAGATAGATGGCATGAAAGCAGGTCCTGAACAAATTGCCACAATGTGTTTTCTGACTGCCCACTAATTGCACAGTAAATTTAAATTAAATTTGCTCTCACATTTAAACAGAATCTAAATAAAAATATCCATACACAGTCCCTATTCAGCCATATAGAAGCAGTTACATGCACATAATCCAGGTGAACCTTGTAAAGGACTGCAAAAGAATGCAGAAGGCATCTATTAAAACACTTTTGCTTATATATACATGAGCAATATTCAAGTAGTCTGTTTACAAGCATAGCTCAGACAACACTAGCCTGCCTAAACAATTGGCCTAGGCAAGTCTGATCTGCTCAATCACTTAAGCAAAAGCAGCCAGATCACAATTTCCTCAGTTTTTGAAGGGACTTTGCAGTATCTGCAGGACTCCTGTTTTTCCAGTCTTGGATGTGAATTTAGCTAGCTTTGAAAACGTTTTAGGGCTTACACAGAAATTTTTTAAATGTCAGCTTGAAATTTTTAATTGACTTATTAGCAGTATCTCTTCTTTGAATGACCTTTTAGTCCTCCTTATAACATATCACCTACTTTTACTACCTTCTGGCTGACAGCTTTTAATATATTCCTTCCTAGTGGATGATATCATCTGTCCTTGGATGGAATTAACTAAAGAACTACACATTTAAAAGCTGACATTAATCCACATCCACAGATTTTTAACAGCTGCTGGAATAAATATTGTGTTTCCATGCATTAGGTTTTATATAACAATGACTAGTAGAAATAAATTGAGATTAAATATACACTGGCAACATCAAAGCCAAGGAGAAAAAAACACTCGGCTGATAAATGCAGTGTTTTAGTGGCTGCATATATCAATGACTAAAAATACTTACTATAATTAGCAAGGATAATTCAGTTGTAGCATAAACATAAGGTATATTTTGTTACTATGGCATTGCTAGATCTCTTGATAATCACATTTATAAAAAACTTTAGTGAAGACAACGCTGGTTCAAGACTCCGGTAATACTCTGTATCTGTCTCCAGAAATATAGCAACTATTGCATGCTGCGTTTCTTTTGCAAAATTGTGTGTTTAGGTTTGCATCCATAAAAGAGGAGCAATCGAGGGCCCTGGGTAGAGCAGGGATGAACACTCCAAGTGGTGCACAGGGAGGTAGCACTATATCTTATTGTAAGTGGTGAGTGAACAACTCCCTGTGAACTACTGTGAAAATTCACCATTTATCAAAGTGAAAAACGTACAATTCAATAGAAGCCCTCTCTCCCCTTTCCCTTTGTCTATCAAGAAAACCCATGCATCAGTAAATCAATGAGAAACATTTGCAATGAACTTGAACGTGTCCGTAAGAATTCTTGAAAGTGAACAATTACATTCACTAGAGCCTGTTTAGTAGCCTCCAAAGCTGTGAATTACTAGTCTAGAGTCCATAATAACAAGCTAGGGTCTGTGAGCCCTGTGCAAATATTTCTGAAAATAACAGCATTAATCTTCCTCCATACATGTACAAAGCACTTCCATTGAAGTTGTTAGGACCAGTGAATGGGCTGAGTTTGGGTTGTAGATTAGATATCCCAGCTTTTTTTTTTTTTTTTTTTTTTTAAATAACATGGCTGTACCTGAAATTAACTTTGGTTGGGAAGCAGAGAATCAAAACCTTTACTCATGTAACAGAGGGTGCTCAGCTAAGGTTAGGTTAAGGGTGGGCTATCCTCTCAGAGCTATTCCTGTTAATCAGGACACAGGTGCAGGAAACATCTGAAGAAGGGTAAAGTGACTTTGTGTTTGATGAGCAGATGAAATAAATGCATAACTTTTTCCTGAGCTTGATGTGAAGTTGTGGTAAGGAGTAAGTATTTGTTAATTTTTCTCTGAAGTTATTCTACAGTTAGTATGTAGTCTTCTATGTGCTAACATCTTTGAAAACCAGATTGGGAACTTAAGGCTATCCTTAATATACCAGACTATGGTTCTCAACACCAGCAACAGTTACAGCGAACTATATTCTACTCTAACAGACATTTTTAAAGAACTCAAAATACAAATTACAAAAGTGCAATAGGAAGATTTCAATTTGACCCTGTACCTGTAAACTAACACTTCTCTTTTCTGACAAATAAGGTAGAATTCAATTATCACATCTCTCTAAAATGCAGTGCTAACAGAATATAAAGAGGATAAATACACACTGTCGGTTTGTTTGGGGTTTTTTTTTTTTGTTTGTTTTTTGTTTTTTTTTCCCATTAAAGGTCATAAAATGACACTTTGAATGGACCAGAAAACAAATGTGTATGAAAGCCACTGTATATTTTTTCAGACATTTCACAGGTTAAATATTAACCTTTAAATTAAGAGTACATCTAGACTACCTGGTGGGTATAGGGGAGAAAGATTTTGAAGAATATATAAATAATCCATAACATCTGTAAGAGAACAAAAAACTTGGGATTATTCATCCTTGTAGTCTGCAATAGTTACAGAGTTATCTTATTCATAAAGTTTGGGGATTTTCTTTGCTATTATTTTCCATTCTGTTTTTGTTCCATGCATACACGGGCTTCTTAAATACTCCTTTTTAAGAGGTTGTGAAGTTTGGGGGCTTTTTGATATCTTTGGTATTTTGCTATGGTTTTCTTTCTTTGCTTTTTAGTTTTAAAAAACATTGAACTTTAATCCTCCTAAAAATGCAGAAATAATACAAGTTTCTCAGAACTTAAATCATGTAGTTTTCAGTGAAGATGCTGAATGTTTCTTACTATGTTTTTCATCTGTAATTGCTTACTACAGGACTGCACAGTAACAAGTAGTAACACTAATTAAATTATGGCTCCTAATTTACAGTTCGGTAAGCTTGATTGAAAATACTGTAAACTTGGTAACAACTGAATGAACTTCCTTTGCTACACCAAATATTTTTAAAGCAATTTTACACATCTATAGCATTTAATATGGTCAGGACAAGCTAGGCCCACATTTAGCAGACACAAAACTGCAAACCATCAACTGCCACAGTTCTATTAATTTAATTCTGATGTTTCAGTTTGTATCTCTTTCATGCAACATTGTAGCACCCCAGAGAGTTCTTACCTCACAGTGCTAGGAGGGTCAGTTGTCATGTCATACTGTATGAATGGAAGTATTGAAGAGGCACACGATTTAGAGTTTACTTCAAAAGGAACAGCACTTGATCAAGTGCTGATGACAACATTCACATCTTCTTAGCAACAGAACAGCATTTTGTACACTTGAGCATGCTATAAGAAACGTTAATTTACATAATTGGACTAATGCCTACCAATCCTAGATCAAATCTTTTAAGTCTCACTCAAAAGGCTGCAACCAGCCTTCAGGTCTTCTGACAGAGGCAGAAGGAAGAAAGGTGCTCTCTCATCCAGAAACAGGGACTCAAAAGACACAACTTACGCTCTCTAGAAACATAGGAGAAAATACTTTCTAAATAGCAGAATTACCAAAGCCATTTTTAAAGAGATTGAAAATACTTTACCTCCTAACTTAGAACTTTGTAGACAGTTCCCAACAAAAAGTCTGTTAGCAAGGTTTTCCTAGAAAGTCCTGAACCTGAATAATTCCTCATATTTAGATGAAAATTTTGTGCAAGATATGAAAGGCAATAAAGAAATTCCTAAGGACATGGAAATGCTTTATTAACAGAGCACCTTTGCAAATGCAATCTGTGCAGTCAAGATATTTAAAAATGCATTTATCATTCATTTGTATTTTAACCTGAGATAGACTTACCTATTACAATGGGGGGGAGCATATTAAATCTTAGAGACATTCCTGTCATAGAATACTATCCTGCACTATCCTCCTGTAGAAAGATTCAAACTGGATTCTCAACTGGAAACACTAGCTCTCAGTAAATCAATGGTTTTTAGCATCAAGCAACCTGTTTTCAGGATGGACATTTCAGAACATTCTTGTTAGAGATTAAGTGTTTTTCACAAGTCAGTAACACACACTAAGTATTTCCACATAACCAGATATTCCACATAACCAGATATTGATGCAAAGCAGGAAATTCAAAAAAGAGCCCAGAAAATTATATTCATAGAGGACATCTTGCCTTAGTCCTGGTTATAGCATTAAATCTGTACAATATAGGCAAATGAACCTTCAGAGTCCCTGACGCAAGTGTAATAAAAGTCTGCCAGTAATAAGCTGCCCACACCCTGAAGAAGTACTGTAGATTTGGCTACATCTGCTCTTATAATGTGGCTAGTCATGCCCTCACGAGGGAAATGGAGAGGTACTGCCTATTAAATTGATGCAAATAGGCCAGCAAGTAGCTGAAAATTCTCATGAAGCACCTAATTCTACCTCTTGTGGTCGTAACACCAGTGGCAGGACAACAGGACTAGGATCACAAGCACACAAGCAGTGCTCAGCTGGAGGAAAGGCATGGAATGAGTAGGGAGAAGGGGACATAGAGCAAGAAAGACCCTATTAGGAACTTGATACCAGCTAGCAGTAAATCAGTCTTGTTAGCTAAATTTAACACATTTTAACTTTAATATAAAACTTAGAAGAATGGGCTTCTTATTCACAAGTGTTTAGCTCACATAAAGGTTAAATAAAGTGTAGATTAATGAATTATTTCCAATTATTATTTGCACTTCAGGGAAAGAGTAGGCTACAGATTAGAAAAATTTTAAGTATTTTTTAATTGACTGAGATTTATTCATTCTGTTACATACTTTTTCACCCAAAATCTCTACCTGTAGTAGAAATCCCAGCATTGGATATCCCCAGCTTACAATGCACGCATTCATTTGTATGTACGGAGTACCTCCCTCCTCCTTTTTTATCAGAGAACTGAGCAAGTTGTATGTTTGGAAAGAACAGAAGAGTGAAGGGGTTTATCTAATACCCATTTGGATCACCCTGAATTAACAGAGCAGAAAAATCACAATGTATGAATGATACTGTTCTTCAATTACTTTAAAGTGGAAATATATATATGTATTTATTTTTATCTGGTTTAAAGACAAAGCTTCAGGCTGTGTTTACAATAGAAAATTGCTGTTGTTACAGTAGATTTTTTTTATTTCATTGGAAGACATTTAATGTTCCATTTTTAATGTTATATTATTGCCAAACCTTGGATTTTGTTGTCTGGAAGGGCTAACTGCTTCCTTATGACAAAGACTTGAAAGATATATCTCCTAATTTTTTTTTTGTTTTGTTTTGTTTTATTTTTCTACTTCACGTTCACATGTGTTGAAACTCATTGCTTCTGGAAATGAAGATGCTCTGGTGTCAGCTGTAAAATCTGTATCTCACTTCCTCAGACGAGTGGATATTTATTGACAGGGTGTGAGAGAGAAAGAGAGGAGAGACTGCCTGTCCTGAAGCCAGTAACCTTGGTGAAGATGCAATGTCACAAACACCAAGCCATCATTCTCATAGATGTACAGCATATTATTTAAAGGGAAACAAATATCGGCCACTGAATGTCACTGCAAGGACACATCTTCTGCCTCTTAACTAAACTTATCAGTGTTGTGGTTTAATATGGTACCTTTTTCATCCTCCCCTCAAATTCATCTTACAGAGCAGCTCTTGACACTACCACAGAGCAGTCAAGACTAAGATTTAGTGACGTTTGCTTCAAACGGATCTAGATTTATTGACATTTGTTGCCTCCTGCTTCTCTCAGTAACTGCACACAGGATTAATTTTAACCATTTCTTAAACTCTGAAAAAAATGCATATTAAAGTAAAAAAAAAAAAGTTCAGATACCCAAATCTGTGCTGCTTGCATACTGAGGACCAGAATTTTAATCAGAGGACCTTAAACATGTGGGCAAGGTTTTGCTGAAAGTTGGATGAAAAAAGCACACACTAATCCCTTTGCAAAATGAACACTTTTCCAGTATAGAAGGGAGGATTTACACTACAATGGTTTAAACAAACGTGATTAACAACTGTACATGAAAACAAAGCAGGAGCTTCATCTTTTAGTAACTACTTCAGTAGTTAAATATTGCTCAGCTAATTCAGTCTTTGCATATTATTGTGACCTGAACCTTATGTTAACATCTAAACCCCCAAATTAATACATTGTCTATGCTTCCACTTTGCTACAAAAAAAAAAAAAAAAACACACCTCAGTGGCTGAATAGCACAAATCTGTTTCTACAAAGATCTCTAATTACAATGGTATGAATCCTTATGAATTATATGAGCTGATTGAACTGATGTATTTCAAATCTAGAAGTGACACTCAGAACTCAACTGCACAATAATAAAAATGCTTTAGCTCGCATAGATACAGCCATCTCACAGAAACATAGAAGAAATATCTACATTTGTATTTTAAAAGGATGGATAGATTAATATACTCTCTCGACTCTCCTAATGTTATATAGAAGCATTTATTTGCAGTGCTCTGCAAAAGATTAACCAGTAAATGAAAAAGAACTGCCAGATGCAAATTTAAAAGTCAAAAAAACACCCAAGAGGCATAACTATAATTATTACTGAGGGAAGCTGTTTAAGACTAAAAATACATTTCCATTAACAACCAAAATTAGTTTTCATTGCCTTTTTCTCAAGTTTTCAGTGGGTAACCTTTGATGATGGCACATGATAATGATTCATTAGGAAAAAAAAACACCCTAATTTGTATTTCAGAAGTATGCATATTAAAAAAGTCTGAAATCATACCAATGAAAAATCAAGTGTCATAAGATGCAGAGGACAGTTTGGGGATGAATAATATTCCACAATAAACTTACCACCAGAGCACATCCTATACTTGTGCATACAGTTCTACAGGGGAATGATATTAAGATGTATTACTCAAAATAACTTATGCTTAGCTCTACAAGATATAAATCTTTAAGTCCACCTGATCTGTGGTATCTACTCAGCATTATCCAAAATCTGTTTGGTGGGAGAAACACCACTGAGTATGGAAGTTCTCACAGAATTTCTACATGTCAGGAAAACACACTTTAATGTATCTTTAAAACAATATAAACCTCCAGAACCCTTGTGATGATATCTAATTTACTTGGCTGTCATTAGAAATTGTAGTATAGTGAATTATACACAATACAAAGCTTAATTATGAGCAGTAACCTGGAAATCTTGATTAGAAATCATTTGCTCACTACTCTGAGTCTGTAGAAACAATGATGAATTTATACAGCATACCGTAATTCCAATTGAATTATTCCTAGAAAATCAAAAGGAAGGTACAGATTATATAGGAAATTATTTCTTAGGATCACTGCCAAATTTTAACCGCAATACTGAATACAGAGTAAAAGTGCTACAGTAGCAATTCTGCTTTACATAAAAATAGCTGCTTAACATTCACATCAATTCTTTCTATCTGCAAAAGTAGGCATGGATAAACTATGGGGCAGATACCAACATGCTGAGAATTGCATTAATTTCTTTAGTGAACCTATGACAGACGTTCTTAGATGCATTACTGTTCCCTCCGCCACCACCATTCAGTAGGATGTTACCACCGTGGTGGGATTCTTTCCCCAGACACACTTCAGAAACTCTCAGAAGGCAGGTGCACTTCTAGTTTGTGTTTGCTTTGTCATGAAGTATACCCCAGTTTCAACCACGTTTGTCAAATCTCAGGGCTTCCATTTGCCATAAAAAGGTCACAGAAGCACTACATTTTGCATATAACAAACTTCATGAAGGTTTGAGGTCATCACACGACCATTAAATGAAGGAGTGTATGACAATCGCATTTCTAATGTTAAGATTGCCTCATCTGGAGTGTACAGCAAATGTAAAGAAAACAGAAAAATCATATAGATCACTCACATCCTTTCACATAAGGGAAAATTTCAACAACGGTATTGTGAAGTGTTCATTTTCCTCTTGAGAACTCCAGTCACTACTAACTTGCTATGCAAACCTCTCTTTCAGATGAAGAGACCTCATGAACTATGCTATTTTATTTCAGAGAAAGATCCTACATGTAGAAAGATATTAAATAAATCATTATTACAACAGTAAACATGTAAATTCTGATCAATAAGTACTTGCCTCCCCCTCCCCCCAACACTAACAGCTGCAATAAAGCTTTAAATGTAAAGCTGAGCACAACCAGCCATAAAAGTATGTAAAATAAATGAGGATAACATAATGAGGGAATCCAACATTCATCTCATAAATATAACATAACGACCACAACTAAAATGCCAGAGAATCTAATAAATCAATATGGTAGGACAGAGCTATCTTTACGCTTAGCATACATAAAAATATATTTACATGTAGGCTTTTTTTTGTTGTTGCTGTTGTTTGGGGTTTTTTAAACCAAGTATCAAAAAAGAAAAATTGTAAGAAACTTTACTCCTTACTCATTTCATCATTCAGAATTTTGTATTATTTTTATTTTAGTTTTCTACCCCACCGCAGACAGCGTGCAACACTTTTTTCCCAAAAAATAACAGATCAAAATGCATTATTAATTAGCATATAAGTAAAATGAAAGTCCTTTCAATGGACAATTCAGAGAAACTGCTTGAAAGATTATCTCCAACAGCAGACAAAGAATCCTGGGGGGNGCCCCTAGTCCTGTCGTTGCAAGACCTTGTAAATAGTCCCTCCCCAGCCTTCCTGTAGGCCCCCTTCAGATACTGGAAGGCTACTATAAGGTCTCCTCAAAGCCTTCTCTTCTCCAGGCTGAAGAGCCTCGACTCTCTCAGTCTGTCCTCATATGAAGTGATATGTATGCACAACAGCTAGAAACAGAGCAGTGCAGACTCAAGAAACACTTTAATTCAAGTTCTGTCCGAGATTCAATTTGTAATACATTTTGAGATCTTTACAGCTTATGAAGCACTTTTAAGGACTAATAAAGCACATAAACTAAAACCAGCTCACAATGATACAATATACTAGAGCACGTACCCATCAAAACCTGTTCTATGTCTCAACTGGATTTTCATAGAATTCATAGAATGGTTTGAGTTGGAAAGACCTTAAAGATCATCTTGTTCTAATTCCCCTGCCATCAGCAGGGATACCTCCTACTAGATGAGGCTGCTCAAAGCCTCATTCAGCTCGATCTTAAACTCTTCCAAGTATCAAGTGTCTGCAACTTCTCTGGGCAACCACTCTCACAAAAAAGAACTTATTCCTAATGTCCAATCTAAATCTACCCTGCTCTAGTTTAAAACCCTTACGCCTTGTCCTATCATCACATGCCCTTAAAACAAGTCCCTCTCCAGTGTTCCTATAGGCAATTTTTGCTGTCTTCTGCATTTCCTACCATTTTCTACCATGTTCTACCAGGTTATACCAATCACATCACAGGGGAGATAAGTCTTGGTAATTCCATTCATAGGTACAAGATGGCATTAGAACAGCTGACAGAAGAACAATGCAGGTCAACATTATTCCCATGGTTTGCCTACACCACTTAGCATAATCCACGTGGAAGTAGAAGTCTTTCTCCTTCGTTTGGGGATTAGTCTTAAAATGGTTGCTTCTCTTGACCATGGAGCTTACGTATCATATCTAGAGATAACACATCGGTTTTGCTAGAATGCACACTGTGATACTGGTGCATAGCCAATGGCTGTTTGTTTTCAATTTCTATCGTATAAGCATTCAAAAATGTCTCAGATAAATTACAAGGTAGGCAATGACCAAAAGTTTCTATATACCTCACAAAACCAAGCATCTCAGAAAGCTGAGAAGGGAAGATCATGCTTCCATATTATACACATTAAAAAAAATTAATCAATCTTTAGTTTTGATTAAATATTAATTTAGTAATTGGGGCATATTTAAACACTACATCAAACACCTAACTACTCTCTGCATCAAATACTGAGGGCCCCTCTGCTACAGCATGAGTTCTTTTTTTCTAGTACTAACTTCCTATCGCAATATGAAGAGGATCAGCACTGTCATGCATTCGTGTCTCTGGCTAGTTAGCAATAATGTCGTCATTTCAACAACATCCAAATTTGGATATTGTGTTTTCAACACAATTTTTAAAATCTTTCCAGTAGATTACACTTTACTTACTTGTCCAGTCTTATTGGGAAGCCTTACAATTAAGCCTTAAGCCGTGGTCAGGAAATCACTTAAATGTAATCCCATAGGAAGAAAAAAAAAAAACCATTTTCATCTCTTGGCCAATATCTACTGTTGTTGACCTGGAAACTTCTTTTTATATAGTCTTTCCCTTACAGAGACCAAAAAGGGACTACTTAAACATTTATCAAATTTGCCTTGCAACAAAACCCACTACATAGGTTAAGTAATTGTTCTTGAAGTTAGTAAGAGAATCAAAGTCATCATTTTGTATCAAAGCTCCAGAGAGCAACTTTCTGCAGGTCATCTGGGGCAATCCTCAATATCAATACAGGTTGTGCAATGATGAAATTGAGAGCAGCCCTGCAGAAAAGGACTTGGGGTACTGGTGCATGAGAAGCTGGACATGAGCCAACACACACTTGCAGCCCAGAAGGCCAATCTCATTCTGGGCTGCTGATCCAGCAGATCAAAAGAAGTGATTCGCCACTCCACTCTTCTCTGCTGAGATTTCACCTGGAGTACTGTGCCCAGCTATGGGACCCCCAGCACAAGAGGGATATCAACCTGCTGGAGAGGGTCCGGAGGAGGGTCACAAGGATGATCAGAAGGCTGAAGCACCTCTCCTACAAAGACAGGCTGAAAGGATTAGGGCTGTTCACCCTCGAGAAGAGAAGACTCCAGGGAGACCTCACAACTAAATTTCACTGTCTGAAGAGGACCTATATGAAGGTTGGCTAAGGACTGTTTAGAAGGGCCTGTAGTGATAGGACAAGGGGCAGGGATTTTAAACTGGAGCAGAGTAGATTTAGGTTAGATGTAAGGAGGAAGTTATTTACAATGAGAGTGGTAAAATACTGGAACAGGTTGCCCAGGGATGTTGAAGTCCCATCCCTGAAGACATCTGATATCAGACTTGATGTGGCCCTGGGCCCCCTGATGTAGTTGGGGTTGTCCCTCCTCACTGTAGAGATGCTGGGCAAGATGACCTTCCAACTCAATGCAAACTGTGAAGAAGTTCAGCTGTTTCACATCCTTTTTTTTTTTTTTTTTTTTTAATAAANTTTTTTTTTTTTTTCAATGAAACAGTATGTATATGTAACTGGAGAATTATATAAGCATAGTAACCACAGACTCACAGAATGGCAGGGCTTGGAAGGAACCTTGGGAGATCATCAAGCCAACCCACCTGCTAAGGCTGTAGCATGTTTTATGATGCCTTAGTAGAAGATAACCTGAAGTCACGACTTTCGTGAAAAGAGGTAGAAGTCCCACAGAATATACACATATAAATATACAGATAGATAGATAGATGTCTTCCTCTCTCCACAATTGTTTCTCTAATGCACAGATCATGTAGTAACACAAAATCAGGGAAGTCTACATGAGGTAGAAGCCCAGTACTGAGCCTAGACTTTATACTAGATTTTTATATATATCATATATATAGTTATTTAAACATCTCCATGCTTTCCTCCCTGTTTTCTCTGTTGCATATAGTTTTATCCTTTTATTTGTAACCTTTTTCTTTCAGTCTTTCTCACCTTCCTTTTATAATGTGTTCCATATTACTTCGACATTTAGATCTGAGAAGACATGAAAAGCTGAAACTAACATCTAGACAGCAATTCCTTTTGTTCTACAATTCCTAAAGAAAGTTCTGTGACAATTCACCTTTTCTCTGATTCCAGGCAGTTCTGCTTGTATTTCATTAAATGAGTGGATGTATGACCAAAGGCATATTTTAGGCATAATCAAACGATTGAGCAAGTTCAATCACAACAAATTAAAATTAAGATATTGTGCAAGAGTGTTCAATTATTTCAGAGAAGGTATGGGTTTTTTTGCAACAAACTAACATATAAACAGATATACACTACTAGAGAACTACGTACACATTTCCTTCAAGATACATTTACACATCATTCCAAGATCTTACAGTACAAATGCACAGTTCAAGTTTGAACAAGTCCCCATGACTATTTTTTTCTTTCCTTAGACTTTTTTAATAACAAGTTTTTTATTGCCATGTAATTATATCTAGTTAATAAATGAGAATCACCTCGAATCCATATTGATGGAGGAACCATGCTTGACAGGAACAGTAGGTTCAGCTTCAGACTGACACAATGCATAAGGTACAGCTATTATTCTGACCAAACAATTTTCCTACAGCAATACCTGCTGCTTTCATTAATCTACACTTTTGGGGGCACTTTCTGCTTTTCAGCAGTCATGCTACAAAAGGTGGGTTACTTAAGAAACAATTAGGTCCGTATACAAAACAATTTGCAGGCAGTCTTACTCTTTCAGCTTCCTAAGTGAAGTGCCTTTCAAGGCTGATTTATAACACTGTCGTCTTCAGAAGGCAAAATAATTAATAGGAGCATGGACTTCTAATTTCAGTGACTTCCAGAGAAAGTGGATTTCATTTGATTTATGATGGCCAGTGACTTTGCATTTTATCAGTTCATTCACTCATTATTTATGCTGATGACCAATTTCAATGGGTCGCTATCATCTAACTCGCTACTAATCAAAGAGAATTAGGGTTCACTGCATTATTTAGAAGCCACTAATTTATCTTCAGAACAAGTATCAAGAATAGTTTGGGGCCTTCTGCACTAAAATGAAGCACAGCTGGCAAAGTCACAGCATTTGCTCAGTATTACAAATTAATGTCATAGGGGCTACTTGCAAGAACTATGAGATTTTACGTAAGTTTTACAATGGGGCAGACCGTACGGAGAGAAAATAAATATGAAACATTGAAACAATAGAATGAAACACTTTCCATCTGACCTACTATGTCAAAATATTTAAAATATACGTTCTCCTTTCCCTCTGCAAACAATTCAAAGAGTTTTTTTTTTAATAAATCATATTTCTTTACTAACTAAATGGAAATCTTTATACCAAAACAATTCTAGTTGGCGTATTTCTCATTTCAAAACCATTTGAATGTATTCTGGACATAAGAAAATAGATCTGACTGAAATTCAAGCATACAAAATCAGAGTTTTATCAGAAAGTAATAGTATCAAATCATATTCAATCATCTCAGGAAAAAAAACGTTCTGTAAAGGGGAAGGAAAAAAAAAACCTCACATTATAGTTGCCTGTTTCACTCCTGGCAAACAGAGCACATTTCAATATTTTGAACCCTTTGCACTTTAACATGCATTAATCCTCTGATTTCCTGGGGGCTTTCTATATAGCCCACCCTGTGTGAACTGCTTCATAGTGGATTTGATCTTTCGGTGTAGGTGCATGACCTTTCTAAAACTCATGTGAAGTACAGAGCCAGTAATTTACCAGAACAGCACCTCCACATACCAAGTAATAGTTTGGGACCTTCTCATAAAAGGGCAACAGTCTCTGGTTTGTTTAATCCAAGTTTTAAATGCTAAGCATAAGTGGAGGATAAGAAATAAAACATTAATCTAGAGAGATACAGAAAACAATGATTCCTTGGGGCCCTCTACCTACACTTGTGGCAGTCCTCCTGAAAATATCATCCATTCCTCCTTAAACAAATCTGAACTTTAAATGTGTGAAATCAAAGATTTCCAAGGCTTTTTCATACCCTCAATATCCGCAGGGCAAGAAGAAAAACTGTCACCTTTCAAGCCAGAGGAATGGACCAATGTCAGTATTTTTCTCTGCTGCCACTACTCTTTCCCCACATCCAGGTGTGGTGTCAAAAGATGAGAAACGATGAGCCTTCAGAAGAAATTCATACTTTTCCATCTCTTCGTATTAAAGGAAGCTAAACAAGCTTGAGCTGCTGACATCCCTGTGTGCCTGCTGTTCTGCCCATCCAGAGGAGACCTGCCACCACTTTCCCACCTACAGCCCCATGGCCTGATCATGTACAGACTTGCTTCCTCTCCTGGCCTTCCCTCTGCCCACAGCCACTTTCCCATGGGCAGGAAGCCTACCCAGGGACAACTGGAACTCACCTGACCCAGGGTGTCCACGGGCAGCAGCTGTAATAAACTCCCCCACCCACAACACCCACAGTCTCTCATACTGCTGATGTACCTTCCTGAGCTATGTGTAGGTTTAACTGGGACTTCAGAGGTGTCTTACACACACACACACACACACACACAAGTATTTAGTGTGAAAAAAAAAACACATCACAACTCTTATTTTTTTATTCAGGAATAACTTTAAAAAGTGCATTTCTATAGCATCTCCATACTGTCTAAATTGCAAGCTTGATTTCTAGCACATACGGAGGCCTTACTGCACAGAAAGGGTGATTCCTATATGTTTCTGAATAGAATCATAGAACGGTAAGGTTGGAAGGAGGCCTCAAGGATCATCAATCCCAAGCACAAATCCAGGCTGGGTGGTGAATGGCTG
>WBNM01026473.1:58240-73624 GCA_013399055.1 Ramphastos sulfuratus
CTCTTTCCAACCTTACCATTCTATGATTCTATGATCATCTAGTTCCAACCCCCTGCCATAGGCAGGGACACCTCCCACTAGTACAGGTCACTCAAGGCCTCATCCAACCTGGCCTTGAACACCTCCAGAATAGTCAGAGGTCAACACACAGGCACACTGAAATTAAAAAAGCAAAAGCTGAATAACTGTATTACCACATGACACCAAGGCAAGAATGTTGAAGGAAAGAATTAGGAAAATTATTTACAAAGCTACCAGATTTATTGGACAAAATTGGTATTTTTGTTGCCAAACAGTAATTACACACTGATTGAAATTATTAAGTAGCCATTCAGATT
Organism: Ramphastos sulfuratus; assembly: GCA_013399055.1. Taxonomy (NCBI): domain Eukaryota; kingdom Metazoa; phylum Chordata; class Aves; order Piciformes; family Ramphastidae; genus Ramphastos; species Ramphastos sulfuratus. The sequence continues at coordinate 58,579 of WBNM01026473.1, forward strand.
AGTGTTCATTGGTGTTTTGTTCACATAAACACAACATGCTCATCATACTAATGATCTGAAATAAAACCCATGACTCGGCCTAGTTTTCTGCACCATAACACAATTTAGATTTCATTGCTAGTAAAATCAAGCTGAAATGCTGCAAACCAGGTTTGTCTATACACTGCTTGAATTTTCTTTCCTGTTAATAAGCATTAAAAGGATTTTCCTCACAAAAAGTATTTACACCTAAATCACCAAAATGAAGTCACTTCTATTTCTGTTACTAAAACTCATCTGTAAACTAAAATCTGCTTACACTGTTCAAATTTATGCATTTGTATTAGTAAATGTATAAGCTTTTATCTACTGAGGAATGCATTCTTACAAAAAAATATGTAAATCAATGAAATCTGCAAACAGACTTTTTTTTTTTTTAATGGAAGTAAGAAACAGAAGTATTCAATCTGATTATATAACCTACACCAAATCCTTAAAACGTAAGATTATTTAAAATTTTCTTATGCACACAGTCTTCCTCCAGGAGAAAAGAGAAGGTGTTTCATTCAAGTGTTTGTTTTCAAATTTTCAACTTAAATGCAAAATTTACAAATGTTCTAAGATGTATAAAATGGCTTATGAGTCAGAAATCGTCAGAAACCCTTTTCTGTAGCCAGCACTAGGCCAACATTCAGATCAGATTAAAAAAAATCCTTAATTTATAGTGATTAGTTAATACAATGGATACTAGGACTAATGTGAAAATGACAAGATGGTAAAAGATCAGGATGTTAGCGGTATTTGCATCACACACTTATTACATAAAAGAAGTTTAATTAATCCATTACAAATACTGAACAGGTGAAGTCTACTGAATCTCTCAATTGGACAGACAATAAAAAAAAGGTAATTTATAATTTATGGAACTCCTGAGAAAAATTCTCAAGCAGAACTATTTAATATGTCACATGAAGCTAAAAAAAAAAACCCCAAACTAAAACAAAAACCAAAAAACCAACCCAAAAACACCACACTAGTTTTCCTTAATGCACAGAGAACGCCACAAGACGTGAGAAGTGGCTTATGTAATGGGCAAAAGAGAGATAATGTTTTCTGTGCTGAACAAACTGTAATGCCTACAGGAATATGGCCATTAAGGCCAAGAATTGAACCACATAACATTAAAAACAGAGATTTATAGGGAAAATACCCTGAAGATTAGTTTACTTCAACTGTGGAAGCAAAATCCATGAGCATTTGTAAAGCCCTTAATCTGGGGGAAAAGATTACCACCGTAGAACTGCCATACAAACTTTCCCTGTGTCTTCAAGATCGCATCTTAATGACGTGAAAGATCCACCACAAGCCATAACTGGATTCACCTCAACAAGAGTAACAAGCTTCATACTAGCAAAAAAATTTCTAGATGTTCTGGAAGGGGACAAGCTTCAAGACCAAAGTTCATCTCTTACCTTTGCACGCTAGTATAATCACCAACCTCTGTAGAGGTCTCCCTTATGTATGCATATCTGAAGTTATTGTTTGAAATCAGTCATAAAATTCACAGTTAAAAAAGAAATTAAAAAAAAGGCAAGAAAACTGCTGTCTCAGATTCTTTTATAAAGACATTGTTTAAAACAATTATACATGTCAATGCTATGAATTAGAATTGAAACTTTACTTTTTACATTTTTCTCTCTAAGCAGCTAGAGACATTTTGCATTTCCAACAACTGAACAAATAGATTTTTAGACTCTGATATGACCTCTTCAAGCAAGCAGCTGTAAAAATCCCATTGTTCATAAAATTCTGCATATGTACATCCCCAAGTCCCCCCCTTCCACTCAATATATATGAAAATGCAATTTACTGTATGTCAAATGAAAAATGCAGTTTTCAAATGCATGACAACAGGTGCTAGTTAAACGATCAGACACTATTTGTTACCTAGTCTCTTACTCTCATTTGCAGCATGATAAATTGCATTTTAGCAGAGTACTGCGATCTAAGGGGTCTTGACATGCTTTTATTGATTTGCATAGGTTATATGCATGTATTCCTGTTTGTAGGCAAATAGTGCCACAAGTAAATTCAAGTCACTGTGCTTCTGCTTCAAGAAAATTGCAGTCATCACAGGGGAGCCAAGATGGAGTGAGGTTGGGTAAAAGAGACATGCAGCCCATTGGAATCTTAGAACCACTATTAAGATTTATAGGCTGCAGGATTCTTTTGGGCTTCAGCATTATTCTTAGTAAACCCTTTCTGTCTTCAGTTGTTTATAAAAACTGGCAGCTTTAGCAAAGACAGAAGCTGATGTTGTAGGTAGCACAATTTAACATAATAGTGATAGCCTCTCCTCTAAATATCCTGATACTTATTTTGAAAGAGTAATAGTGCATATCCTTGATTCCCTTTACCGTAATATGAAAGGTTTTCTTATTACTAAACAGTAATTGTCTCACCTGCATTTACACAGCATTTTGTAGCCACATTTAGTTAAGGTTAGTTAATAAACCTCTCCTCTTTTACCTGTTCTCAAGTCAGCCGGTATCATTATTCCTTGCTTAACGGAAAGAAAATAACCCTGCATTGAAAGTTGAGATGCCTTCCCTATGGGGTAAAAATAGCAACTCTAGAATTAGGAATGGAAACTTCCATGATAGCATTTTCTTTAGGCTGGAAAAGATCCACCATCATCACAACTTGCATATAATTCCCCCAGTTCAGTATCAGCACATGAACACATGCCAGCACTCACCCCATTAACTAAATAGAAAGCTGCTGCAACATCACAATACCCATGCTGAAAGATTATCTCTACACATGCACACACATCTTACTGTATCACAATTGGAGCTGGCATGCAATGTTCAGACTGGTGTCAACCTATACAGGCTACTGTTCCAATCATTTCCTTGCAAATTTGCACATCACTGATAAAGGTTCAGGTTACTGGGGAACCATTAATCTATCAGGAAAAGGATTTAGACTTGACAGGCATACTTACACCTCAGAGCATTCAAGGAGCTCTTATTTGGTTGTTATTTCAGCACCTAAAATTTAATGAAGAACTGTTTTGGTGTGGGTAGTTTGACATAAACTTTGATGGGATACAAGTATTGTATTCTTTTCCCTAAAGTCTAAAGTCAATCAAAATTAACCTAACTGTAATCCGAAAGTCCAAAATAGGAATACACAACAAATATTAACAAAAACATCATGAGATAAAACTAGAGAAATACAGAATGCAGTATCTCAGAAAACAATGTAATTTGACATAGACACTGACATTCATATGTAACTGATTCTAACTAAAACTACTTGTGTGAGCCCCAACTAACAGTTAAAATAACTGTCCACATTATAAATCTTACTTCCTTACAGGTTTCTCAGTCTATTAAGAGTCTATTGTGTATTTGTCAACAAAGAATCAACTGCAGACTCTGTTTACGGAGGCTATAAAATTGAATGGATCATCACATCAAGATACATCCTGAAAACATTTTTGTTGATGGTCTGCCTAGTGCATGTTTCCATACAGTTTAGCAGTTGAAAATGGTAGAGAAGCACAATGCAGTAAGAGCTACATCTGATTTACACTGAAACTGGGAATTAATTATTGAACATGAAAAAAAAAACAAACATACTTCAAGATTAATCTACTTGGAAAAGCCAACATGAGTAAAGAAATATTGCTAAATATTCTTTTAAATTGTACAGAGAAAGCTGTCTCCTTTGGTACGTTTGGAACAGACAAATGACTGTTCCACAACTTCACTATTAAATGATTTTGTGGAAGCAGTATTTATGTAGTTCTTCCTAGGAGGTTCAGTATAGTTTGAGAAGACTTACAGGCCCACTACGTTAAGCTTCAGCTGCTCATTATTGCCTCCTTCAATGGCAACAGTTGCTTGTTGAGTTCCATGGTAAGCAGTTGACTAAGAGTCCTTTCTTTGCTTATATCATTTTGGCATGGGTTAGTTTCTGATCTGGTCCACCATTCAGCCACAACTATAAGAAGAACGAAATGCATGTCCTATGGAAGTATAGGAACAAACACAAACACCTATGTAAGGTGGTACAGTTCACCAGATTACTGCTTATTAATTTATAGTCTCAGGACACACAGAGAAGTGCGTGCAGCTGTTCGACAGCAGAAAAACAACGAGCAAAAGATGGGAGAGCAAAAGTAAATTACAAAACACTACATTGACAGGCCACTGTCAAATGTTGTATACACTAGGTATCAGAAGAATTTCAAAAGGAAATTAGAAGAGGTGGAAATGATGTGGCTTGCTAGATGCTTTTGTAAAAGCATGGAAGGCAGCACAGAATAACGAATGTGTTTAAATAATTTTGTACTAAGAAAAAATACACACTTATATAATTGGTACTGAATTTATATGGACATAAATTTTCAGAAAAGGAGGAGATTTTGTGAAAACATGGGTCCAGCTACTTTTACATATCTTACAAAACTTACAAAAGTTGAGAAAAAAAACTCTGTCAATTTTCCCTATAACATTCTACTACTTAAAGCAAATTTATCAACCTGAGCCACTGTAATTGAGTTCCTTTGAGCCATTTTGCTAGAAAGAGCAAGAATACCTATGCTGCCCTGAATGAATTCGTGCTTTCTGACTTTCAAACTCGAAATTTACTTAAGTCTCCTAGAATGGTATACAGAATAGAAAATAATCTTGCATATTATCACTCTGCCAGTAGAAACAAACAAAACATTACTTTCAATGTTTCACTATTGCCTCCACTTAGATTGTTGAGCTCATTCTCTAGCCCCGGGCTCACATTCATGCACAGCTTGTAACAAGTCTAACTTGCCAAAGGTTTTGCTTATTAAAGCAAACTTCTAGAAACAGATTATAATTCAAAACCCATGACATTTTACTCAGGTCATAGACACAGGCTGGTATTCAAGAAGGATATCCACGAGCCCCCAAGCTTACAAGCATTCCTTCTCTTCACATAGGAAAAGTCAGCTTGCACATCCTTCCCAGCCTAAGTCTGCTTGTGGCCACAATACCACAGTGTAAGTCTCTTTTTAGGAAAGAAATTAAACACAACCGGCATGGCCAGCAATCTGACTAGGCAATAATAGTTACTTGAAATCAAATCACAAAAAGGTGTAATATTAACAAAGACACCAGCTGATCTCTCTTTAATGACAAAAATCTTCAAAGTGAAAAGAATACATGATAAGGTTTTTTTTTCATAACTAGGCACTTAAAAAAAAAAAGAATGAACCCTCTGTATCTTGCAAAAGACAAAGTTTGCAAAATAAAAGTGTAGGTAAAGGAGGAAGAAAAAAGGAAAAAAAGACAGCTTTAGAAGCAATATACGGCAAAATTCAAGATTACAGAACCATGAAGGCCTCTTGAGATTTCCTACTAAAGACCTTGCCTCTGGTACAAATCACCTATTTGTATTAGCCTCAGAAAATATATGAAAGGCTGTTCAGTTTCTACCTAATGAGAGAAAATTAGCATGGCTGACATAACATTCCATAATAATATTTCTGTGCAACATCTTCACTAACACTTTGAAAGCCATCAAAATTTTAACAATATAAAACCCCAAAACATGGAGATGCACAAGTTACAGTAAGTGGGACTATCAAGTTATTGTTTCCTACCACCACCACCTTCCACTCTGTGGAGAGATAATTAGTATTGCTTGACTTAAAATTAATTTGCTGGTGTGAAACGCATTAAAGAGCATCATTTCCATGCTGGAACAGATCTATAGAAAGTAAGTATTCACTTACACAGAGAATCATATGACTGACCACTGTAACATCTCTCATGGCTACGGTACTTCAAAATCATGTTTTCCCCATATTTTTTATCTCTCTTCCCCTGCTTTCAAGGCCATCTTCCTGCAACTTTCACTTAAGCTGTAATCCTGTAAACGCATTCTCTACTTGCTTAAGTTCACACATGGGAATAGTTTCAACACACCTGTTCTGCAGGGCTAAACATGCTTAGGAAAATTCACAGGAACCTGGCAGGAGCTTCCAAAGTAGAGGGGATGCCTAGCTGATATAAATACATGAGAAAACTTTTGTCTATAAGAGTACATCTATTGCTGTGAAAGATTGCACTATTTTTACATAAATCACTAATAATTAACATGAACTAGTACATAAAAACACTTTGCTAACATTTTATGGGTGTAGATGAGAACTACAAAAGCAGCTCTCCATCATGAAAAGATTCTCAACTACTTGTAGATGTGAAAAATACTGTATTGTAATAGTTCATCATTACAGGAGGAAGCATAAGAAAGATCAGATATTATAGTAAAGATAAAACGCACTCCTCCAAGCTTTTTGGACACCAGGAATTAAAAACTGATGCAAAGATATACATTGCAATTAGCATCCAAGACTGAAAGTTTGAGAAATTCCTGGAAAGATAAGGTATAAGGGAATTTTCTCACACAAATGGAGAAGGAACAAATCATCATTATCACTTAAACCATCAAAAAGGTTAATTCCATAGATCAAATTGATTTTCAGGGCATCCTTTGCACATTCAGACATTTATACTAGGAAGTTTGTCAAATAAAGGGACTTGGAGAGGGAAGAAAGTAGCCATGTCAAACCATACGTGCAAACTCACCAGGCTGACATGCTGTCACCATGCATAAGTGGTAAATCTATCCACATTGTAGTAGCCCTCTATCTAAACCCTGCTCCCTCCGTTAAAAAAGCGTGTTCAGCAGTATTATAGCACACACACTTTGTTTGTGCTTATTAAATAAAAAGAAAAGATCACCTTCAACCATATTAATGATGGACCGGTGGATGAAGGATGTCTGCGAAAATTCACAACATCTGTTTGCTCCACTCTCTTCTCAGCGTGCTGCACCTATTCCTCATGCTTAATGATGCTCATCCACTCTGCAAGTTTTACGAACAAATGTGTGTTTAGCCACATTCATCATTCTGAATGAGCGTTCTTGATGAAGCATCCACTGGCCTGTTTCGCTCTTTCTGCTACACTTTAACAAATGACAACTGCTCTACGTATTTTTCATTTGTTAAAAATAAAAAGCTAAGTGAAGAATAGGCCCAGCAAATTTTTCTTTCACTCCACTAGTAACTTTAGTAGAAAATGGAATACTACATGCATTTAAACTGTATACAAGTTCACACGCACAAATCTAAATGATGCATACAAATGTAAAGTATTTTCAAAACACTACACAGCAGAATACACTGTTTCAATAGCATACCAGAGAAGCATTCTATCTCACATCAAGAGGACTAGTTTAATCATCCCATGAAAATGATGTATTAGGCCTCACTTTGATCAGTTAGGGGACTGATTCTGTGAGGTACACAATGCCTTGATATGAGACACTTGGCACCTTTCGGTACCAGGCCAGCAATACATCACAGTGTACATTTGCCTTCCATTCGCCACATTTCCTCCTTTAAAGTACACCAATATTTAAAGGAACATGCATGTTTCGCTGAAAACATAGGTGCTGTAAATGCTGTCTTAGGAATGAGTTCGGCTGTGAATGACATTGCATGTCAATCCATGAGATTTTCTTATCAACTAGAAAATTAGACTATAAAGAACATAAATGAATAAACCAAAACAAACAAATAAAATCTAGCACAAGGTTCGGATGCATCTTCAGAAGTTATCTTGCTGAATTTAGAGCAAAGCACAATTTTCATTCAAGCTCATGAACAGAAAAACTAAAAAGTTCACCCAAATGATCATTTTCCTAAACACATCCTCAAGACTATACTGATGCAGCATACATTTGGATCTTTCCGGGCTCGTCTGGTTCTGAATGTGAGCAGGCAGTGTGCCCAGGTGACTGGAAGGGCCAATGGTATCCTGGCTTGTATTAGAGATGTTGTGCCCAGCAGGAGCAGGGAGGTGATTGTCCTCTCGTGCTCAGTGCTGGTGAGGCCATACCTCAAGTACTGTGTTCAGTTTTGGGAGTTTTGCACTGGAGCAAGTCCAGAGGAGAGCAACAGAGCTGGTGAGAGGTCTGGAGAGTAGGTCTTATGAGGAGCAGCTGAGGGAGCTGGGGTTGTTTCGTTTGAAGGGGAGGAGGCTGAGGGGAAACCTCATCACACTCTACAACTACTTAGGACGACTGTGGAGAGGTTATTGCTGTCTCTTCTCAGAGTTAATTAGTGATAGAACAAGAGGCAACAGTCTCAGACTGCAACTGAGTATGTTTAAACTGGACATCAGGGAACATTTTTTCATGGTCAGGCATTGGAGTGGGCTGCCCAGGGAGGTGGTTGACGCACCAACCCTGGATGTGTTTAAAGGTCATTTGGATGTGGTGCTTGGGGATATGGTTTAGTGATGAACCTTGTAGAGTAGGGTTATTGGTTGGATTTGGTGATCTCGAGGGTCTTGTCCAACCTGAATGTTTCTGTGACTCTGATAGTATTTTTCTGTTTCCAGAAACTACACAGATTAAATGAGCTTTTTGTGAAGGCATTCTCTCACTGCTTAATAGTATTTCTGTGCTTGGGTGATTGAACCTTTGTAAGTGCCTTTTGGTCTTCACTGGTTGTCTGGGTTCATCCAAGAGATAGATCACAAGGGCCAGTAGGTAAATCAGGTGAAACATGTTAGGTTCTAAAATATTTAATATTTTTGTTACAAAGAATGTTTATTGCAAGACAGGCATCTAAAATACAGGCAAATATTGTGGTTATTGCTTTCATGTCACCCTTTTAATAATTAGGTTGGGGAAAACTTAGATCCTGTAAAAGGATATGTATCTTGCTATAGGTTGCCTTCCTTCTAAGAAGCTATAAAACAATTTAACTTGGATAACATACTTTGTGACAGCTTATAATGAAATAATTATGGACCAAAAAGAAATAAGGGAGGAAGTTAAAACTTGTATTTCATATGAAAAATTTCTCTATTTATAAAAAATCCCAAATCCTAAGTTCATTATGCCCAGACCAAAAAGAGACATGACAAATCATTAAGAACTTATAATTCAGTGAGTAGGAGGGTTCAGAATCAAACATGTAAACTAGCTTTGATATTGGAAGTTCTAAAAACCTGTACTGCCTATGAATCTTTTAAAAATCAGTCAACATACATAATAATCCAAATAATTTCTTATAAAAGCAGGTAAAAAGTATCCATTAAAACCTCTCTCTTCAAATAAATCAGTATTGGCATATACCAATAAGCTCTCCAAGAACAACATTTCTCCAAACAAAAATAACCTCATATGCTAAGTTACATCAATTCCTTCAACTTAGAGACTGGCTAACAGGCAGCTAGGTAATGAGCGGGCTAATTACCAGAATTCAGACTTTATCCAACCTGAGAGCATTATGGTCCCATGAGACTCTACAAATTAAACCCTACACTATTGGTATGGTTGGTCAGAGGACTGCTACTTCATCTTGTTCCTCAGACTTCACACAACTTAGAAGGCATCAAAACATTTAATAAAGAAAAATGAATCAAACCCTTTGCAAATTATTCTCTCTTCAAAGATTTTTAAGTAAAAACAAGTATCAGCTCCCTTCAACATTATCTGAATCCATTAAATCAGAGATATTTATTGGGAATTTTACCACAAAGCAGCACTTGTTGGTAAATTATGTTCCATAACAAAAATGTATGAAACTATGGAGTGCAGATGAAAATGTACTCAAATTCAATAGAAGTCATCAGAAGTCAGCATGCAATGGTGCACTCTTCCACAAATCACTATAGCATAGAATGGAGATCATGAATTTCAAGAACCAATTTGTTGCTAAAGTTTAGTAAGAACTTCCTGTGATGTCTCACCATGGATAAAAAGCAGAGGAAAGAACTACAGAGTAAGTCAAATGAATTGCATAAAAATGGAATCACTAAAATTTAATAGAATTTGCAGCAAACATCTATTCAGGCTCCTCTGAGGTATAGGTATTCAAAGGCTCTATTATTGTTCTTAACAGAAAATTGTCCATGTCAAATTTATAAGCTATATAGAAAATATTCCTCTTCAGATATCTACAATGAACACTGCAGAAGAACTGATAGTAGCTGCACATTTTTGTTATTCAAAGGAATTTGTAATTAAAATACAATATACAAATTACTAGCTCCTTATTAAAGAGTGTCTCTGATCATCATATTTCAGAAACCAGGTCCCACTGAGAATTTTTTTAATATAAAAAAATTAATTTACCTTTTTTTGCTCCAAATGCATTTCTCTCTACAGTAAAACAGATCTATATCTGAAAATAGCAGAAAGGATTTATGCAAAAATAACCTCAAGGGGATCATTACAGAAACACAAAACATAATTTTCTACTGGAATTGTAGAGTGTGTTTGCAATAGATATTTAAAACTGTGGCTGCAAAATACATAAAACACACAAGTGAATGGGATTCACTAAAACTGAAATAAAACTGCATCTTTATTTAAGCGACAGACTGATTAAGTCAGAAAGCATAGTTTCACAGTATCACAGAATCACCAAGGTTGGAAGAGACCNTGCTCTCCAGAAAGGGTACAAACCTTTTGCTAGTTTAAAATTAGAGTAATATTAAAATCTATACATTTATTTTACACTATGTAGCTTCATAGCCATCACAATCAGTCTCACAACTTAACATATGCATACAGTTTATTAGACTTTCTGCAATAAATATATAAACATAATCATTTGAGAGAAAAAAAAAAAGAAAAAGTGAAGAAAAAAAAAAAAGAAAGAGGGGAAAGAACAATATTGAGAACAACACGGACAATTCCATAGCTCTATAAACAAGAGAATCTGAAAACCAGGATGGTAGTTCTCCTATCCATGCAGAATAGCTGTGAGTGCTGTGAGACTCATCTCCGTCAGAATTAAAAGTAGCAGTCTACTTTGCAAGTAGTCCCAACAAGAACACAAATATCAGTGCACCCTTCTATGACTGGCGGGGGAAGCTAGAGAACTTGCAAGGCAGGTACAGTCTACGACATACATTAACTCAAACTGTACAATAGGTCTCAAGAAACACATCATACTACTTTTGAGAAAATTGGAGTACAAATAACCCATAAATTACTACAAATTACTCTGACAAAAATAAGTCCAAGCATATCTGACAGTAAAATTACACTCTCCTCAACAACAGTATCCCTTAGGTAATCCCCTTTCTCTCCCCATCCTGAATGTTAAATTGTCTCTTAGCTTTATAACAAATCAAGACTAAAAGCTACACACTGGCAGTAAAGCACTGGTTTTCATCTTACATAAATTTTCTTTCTTCTCAATAGCATCAAGTGTGGTATATTTTATGAAAAGCATCACAAAGAAATGAAATGTAAATGATACAACAATTCAAAGCATCTAAAGGGTACTGTTTCTGTTGTCTGCAAGAACGTCACACAATTTCTTCCTCTATTGCAGGTTGAGTTTATACTTTTCCTGGGAACAGTAATACCTATGGAATATGGGAGATTGTACTTCATTCTCATCCTTTAGAAAGTAAAAGGGTTAATACATATTAAACCTTTACTAATATGATGATCTCAGCTGAAAACAATGCTAAGTAATTTATAAATTATTAAAGATGAGCACCTAAGGACAAGATTTCAGTTCTTCAACAAAGGTTATGTCTTGAGCCTTCTTTACCTTTCTGTCAAATGAATCAGAGGTTCTGTAAAAGTATTGCTTCTCTTTTTCTAGTTTTTGCACTCCTATGTATGATCTTATCCAGCAATGACAGTTCATATTTTTTTATCTGCTGAATCGGTCTGACACACAATGCTCTTACACACACAAATCACAGATGCTGAGTAGTGGCAGGATGTGGTAAGGCAGAAGGTGGAAGAACTGCTGACAGGATATTTGTGACTTGTTTAGCATATACTTCAGAAAGTAATTTACGTACCTAAATAACCTAATTCTGATGTTTTCCATGGGGAACAATTCCATATCCTAAACCAAACTCTTGAAATTTCTCCTACTTACAGGTAGTTACATTTCCAATCAGAATGCTGCTCCTCATATTTTTGCTCTATCCTTTTATGAAAAGTTCCTCCCTTGTATTTTTAACTGTACTTCTCTTTCTCCATGTACCCTCCAACACTCAAAAATGTATCATGAACCCTACAAACAGTGGATATATGTAGCCTGGTGCATAAGAGAGAGGAGAGAGAGGGGAAAAAAAAAAAAAAAAGAGAGAGAAGAGTATTATCTACATTTTGTCTGTATATGGTTTCCAAATCTTTTTTTTTTTTTTCACAGATTAATTTTAGTCTCTACCAATCTCTTTATGTCCATTTCCACTTTCATGAAAGACCGAGATTCCTTCAGTTTGATACCTATAAAAAGCTGTAGTGCTGCTTGCAGTGCTACAAGTGGCACTTATTTAGGAAGCACCAAATTAAGAATGTCCTGTGTAATTTGAATGCAGTCTCCTGATATATATTCAATATACTGATTAATATAATCACATTTGCTTCTGACATTATTCAGTTCTCTAAATACTCTGACAGCTAAGAGCATGAAATGAGAGGACAGACACTTAAGACAAAGGACCACGTTACTAGAGGGGAATGGGGACCAGCTGAGCATAGAGGACACAAAAACTAGTCAGGATGGGGTAAAGATCCTGGGGACAACTGATCCTGACCCAACTGACCTGGTAGGCCCCAACACAAGTGCAAGAAAAGTTAGATATGTAAGGAGAAGCAACAAAAGAAATCTCATATCTGACAACCAAAGTGCTTGGGCAAAGACAAAAGCCAGAGGAAAATCTGAAAATGTGACAGAGAATATTTGGATGCCTGGTCTGGAGAGGTTTTGGCTCTGAATCCTCCATAAAATCCAGAATAATATGCAGGGAATGTAAACACATTTTCAGATGGACTGCCTGTCAGATTGTGTTTCAGATGTGATTAGGTACAGAGGGCTGAGTGGCATACAGTAACAACACAGAAGTGGCCCGGGAAACAAAATGAAGTTTAAATGGGAGACAAAACTCATCAGTGGTATGATGTTACCTTGCTCAGTACTATTGCCCATGAACCACCTAATGCCCAGCATCAACAGTGAAAAATCACATACCACAGGGGGTCTACCTGCTCCAATCAGTTTAACAACTAATTGAAAAATAGTTAACAGCAAGTTTCCAAGGGCAATATAAACCCTAGAGTACTAAGTGTTATTTGGGTTAGTTGAAGATAATTATGTTCTTAATTCTTCTCATTTTCTTGTTCATATATAACCACAAAATAACATCCATAAAAATCATCTCACTATTACACTCTAAATCCAGGTGTCATTTTTCTGTAGATCTAGACTTGCCTTGCCAAAGCACAACACTTGGCAGGAATGCCCAAACAGCCCCCAGCACTGGATAAGAAAAGATGAAAAAGACAGAGAATAATGTCAACTTGAATTACTATCTGTTCATATATTAAAAAAAAAAATAAAATTATTAAAACGGTATACATATTTTCACTGATTGTCATGCCACATTCTTGGATGAGAAACTTAGTAACTTCTTTCCCTGTATTCTTTGGAAACAAACAAAATTTGCAATTGTGTTAAATGAGATTTCCTGTGTCGTTAATTCAATTTAATCTTAAAAAGATTTTAGATTCAAACTTCACCACACTTTCAAGTTATGTAGCACTTCACAAGTAATATGAGAAGGCCCAGCAATAGCCCTCATGAAAATGATCCTTCAGCAGACACTCAAAAAACCCCAGACAATATAAATACCTGAAATGCTTACTAGTGTGACATATTTAAAAAACAGTTCTTCAGTGTCGTGCTTGCTAGTAGCATTCAGAGAAACTTTTGTTTTCATCTAGTTTTATTGGACAATGATATTTAAAAAAAATCATCACATGTATCTAGACTGACATACATAAATATTTCACACTGACTAATAAAAGATTGACACATAAAGAATAAATATTGTGTGTGCTAGAACCAGCCTCTACTTTAGACATACCTGAGTTCACATTCTTTTAAATAGGACACATCAGCATGTGTATTCTGCTGAAATCAGACAGATCACACACCTGTCATTGACTTAACTGGGCAACAGACATGATTGGTGCTCAGAAGTTCAGCCAGAAATGCAATAATCAGCCAGCAAGAAAATAACATTCAAAGAACGAAATTTAGCAGACATTTTGCTATTGTTGGTCCATCTCTTAAGAAAGGCCATTTTATTAGTTTGAAGTGATAAAGGAAGTTTAGATACTTTTTGGTATCCAAGTTGTTTTCTCAAATATAATTTCTTCCAGAATCATTTTATATATATATATATTTTTTTTTTTTTAATATCCATCAGGCAGGGATAGCAAGTGATTGGTGTTAACTGCAATAACTGAAGGATGCCATCATGAATGAACACGCAATTTTTAGTGCTACTGTTGCACTACATGAAGAGTTATATTACACAGCTATACTCTAGGATCATTTCTATAGTATGACACCTAAACATTGACAATGTGACATCCATCTTCTAAGTATATATGGAACAAGCACAACATATTCTCTTGAGATAGATTTAGCACAAATGGCTGTTTTATAGAGTTGTCTTCATAGTTAAACCTCTCAAATTAATTTTCTCATATGTTGCCTTCAAGGTACACACCCAGTTACCACACAAAATGTGTTAACTTTTGGTGAAAGAATAAAAAAATGTAATTCATCCACTTCACAGATCAAGTAGAGCTTTATACGTCCAGCTGTCCCATGTGTCCTCTTCCTCCATCACGAAATTTTGCTGAGATAGAATTTGAGGACTTTTGGCTTTTAGGGAGCACCTCATCATTACTGTGGGCAGGTTTCACTAAGTGCATAAATCCCAGAGAGGTACACAACTGGTGTTCTGCAAGCTCAGTATTTTTAACTACTTTCCAGGAGCATTAGCTCACCTTCTAATGTATTACATAGAGTAGATGCAGATTTATTTATTTGAGAAATTATGGACAAAAAGCAGAAGCCCTTACAAAAAAAACCAAAACCAAAAACAAAAAACAACCAACCAAACAAAAAAAAAAAAAACCAAAAAAAAAAACAAAAAAAAAAAAAACCAAG
>WBNM01026473.1:73630-162799 GCA_013399055.1 Ramphastos sulfuratus
CAAGGTCTGGTCCACTCCTGGCTACTCAGATGTGACACATCTGAACTGTACCTCTAATTCCTTAAGAATGTTATTTTGTAACAGCGAGGATGCTTCCTGGTTAAATTAACTTCATACACCTTGAAAAATTAGATTAAACTTAACTGGAAGAGATACTCATTATGATGTAAGAACACTTATATTTTTGATAAGTTTTGCTATAACTATATATTTGTATCTATTTTTAAATTGCATGTTACTGTTTCTTATATATGTTTTGTATAGTAGAGCACTAGAATAAACAAATGGTCTAAGTTTGAAGGAGTTCCCATTTCAGTCTCTAACAGACTCAAATTCTGATTAAATGTCTCTTAGTAACTCATTTCAAATCAACCCAACTATTTATTCTAGTTAAACTTCTCAGAGGAAAATTAACTTCTCTAATTTGCTCCCACTATTGCTTGTAGCCTTCAATCTCCTATGCCATAATGAGTTAAGAAAATTAAATTACAAAACCAAGAAGTCACAAGGACACATTATCACCTGCTCCAAAGAGGTATTGTATGGCTGTATTAATATTTGTAAAGCACTTTGGTTTCACAGATAAAGGCAGCTATATACACACAGGAAATATTATTGCTAATGAATGTTAAAAACACACAGTTCTTTCTTGAGGCCCTGCTCTGCCTCTAACACTTGTTCTTGGCTCTCATTCTGACAGCACCAAATCTTGAGAAACTCTTTAAGACTCATTGAAAATACAATACGAAAGAACATAGAACATGATGTCAGGGTAGAAATCAACAGAAAAGACTGAGGAAGGGGTGAGATTGCTTTTGGAACTTTTGGCAAGGCAAAAAAAAAGGGGGGGAAGAGTACTGGCTCTAGAAGGAGAATGCAAGGCACAAAACTCACTCTTGGTACAGAGGGAAACAAAGGTCCAAAAAACTCTCGAAGTGCTAAGAAAAAAGAAAAGAAGGAAAACAATTAAAGGCAGAAAGATCTCCTGGCACAGAGAAAGCTTTGAAAAATGAGTGAACTGTGAACAGAAATATACATAGCTGCCTGTATAATGAGCTTGGCCTACTGTGAAACCACTATAGCCCTAAGCATACACACATACGACAGACAACTCATTTCTAGAGTCTTTGGCTTCTATAAAAACTTGCCCAAAATTACATTATGTATCCTTTTGCAGTATTTTCTTTTGCAATATAAACATGAGAATGAAAAAAAAAAAAAAAAAAAAAAAAATCCTCGTTAGCAACCTGTTCCAGTACTGAGAAAGAGCAGAAGAGAGACATTGGCAAGAGATCTCCATCAAGTTTGAGTTCTAAATCATAATTTTTAAGGCAGGAAAAAATCTCCCCACACATTCCTAGCTTCTGCCTATATGAGAAAAAACAACAAAGGCTGGACAGATGATGTGCACTATAGTGTGCAGAATATTTCTAATCATCTACCTTTAATTATGGAAGAGTCCATTATTATTCCTTTGTATTAGCTTTTTAACTTCTGGGTATGATTTGTGCAACATTTAAACATCAAACCTTCAGAGCCAACATTAGGATTTCAAATTGCTAGGAGCAAAGCACACAAACTGTGGGATAAAAAAGAAGCAAGTTTCTAAGGCAAAGATATGGAATAGCCTTGATTCAACAAGCACACCCATGGGTTTAGACTCCTACCTTCTTTCACAGGGAAACAACAGCAGGATCAAAGTCAAAGACTACTGAAGACAGAAGTTCTTTCTTTGTATTCAAATTCAAAGCAGAACAGCCAACATCAGAGAAGATAGAAAGAAAACATCCCAAATAAACACAGGGCTGGGTTACTCTCTCAGACTCTTGTGGGTTCAGACATGTGCCTTGCCAAAGAACATTTTGAAACACAAACAGATCTGTTCCTCTCAATTCCCCAACACTGGTCAAAACAAACTGAAAGTTTGAATATTCACATCAGTTAGAGCTAGGATGGAATCCCCTCAGCCTGCTAAGGTACCAACAGAGAATGTTCCATCACATAAGTGCAAGACTAGTTTGTTTAGAATGACTAAACCACAATTTCTGCAACAATTCCACTATGCTCTTCAGCTTGGTAGACTATTCCTTATTTGCATTACAAACTTTCTTAGCAAGTCTCTACTCCTCAGGATGAATCTTGACACGAAAGGCATACAGGAGTCTGTGCTCGCACACTGCTATGCTACCTTTTCTGGGGCAATGATTACACACAACTGCTGCTCCTCAGTGAAGTCTGTTCGGCTGGCAGTAGGCATCCTAGCAGAATCTGCAGGAGAGCACTCCACACTTCAACACAATGCAGGTAGCCTAAACCATATATTACAAACAGAACTGACAGGGTATATAGCCACTGTCTTCCCCAGCTCAGCCAAAAGCAGCTTTCAAGAACACATGAAGAGGACAGTATGAAGCCAATAATCTCTTAAGAGTCCGTTCCATTATGATTTTCTGATATTAAATAAACCAAAGAGAAAAACAAGGCGTCATTAAAGGAAAAGTATTTTTTCAGACATATGGTTTTCTGTCAGACCTGCCAGTCCAAATTGTGTTTATATTACTCATTGTTTATTACTAAATATCATATATTGGAAAAGTATGTTTAAGATGAAAATGCATTCCTTACTTCTCCCACTGTACAACGTAATTTGTACGATGCATTCATAAATTTAGACTGTTTTTTTTAAGATTGAATCTGGAAGTAAAAGCTAGCATTGTGTACATTAACCATCTAATACTGCCTGCTCAAGGGTAACTTGTCAGAGACCAGCAAGTAAAAGCTAAAGGTAAAACACTGCTCCCTTCAGGATGCATCCTGTTGTTAAAATGTCATTGTTTGCATAATAAAGTATTCCATGTCTTTAACCTTTGGTGTAAATATTGTAAATTGTATTTCTTCTTTTTTGTGATAATTAAACTTAGTGTGCAAAGGTGTGACAACTAGTTATAAAACCTCATTTACACTTACCATCCATACTGCTTTTAGAATGAATGATAATGCATTTAACCATCTTCAGCTGAGAAATATAATTTATAATTGAAAACAATTTCATACCTGGACACATTAATGAATCATTGAAATCACTGTTTTTTTAGACTACTCACAGAAATAGTCCCACTAAAGCCCAGGAGATCTGCTCTAACAAGTACACAGCAATGCGAGCATGGGCTACATAATTAGGTCCTCTGTGATTCTTCCCAATATTACCTAGAGGCTAAAGCATAACATTTCCCCATCAGGATCTCCATAGCTACTTCTTCGGGCATTAAACAAGTTTGGTCCAGACTGATTTGCAGGAGGTATCTGTGGTAAGCTTGTTCATGACCTGTAGCCAGTCAGTTTACAATCAACTACAGATTTGTCACTGTGTAACTCTAATTTATTCTCTGGCACATCCTTAACTTTTTGCCTTTGTCCATCTGCCACCACTTTGGTAGGACATTGACTCTTTACCCTCAGACATATGCCTAGCTGGTGCAACTACCATTTAGAACAGAAAGTACTGAATATTTATTTTCTGACTACTGTTCCACAATGTTTGTATTTCAAATGAGATTTGCCACATACATATCATACAACATACAACAAGCCCATTATATGATGTGCAATACGCTTTACATGCAACTCCCAGATAATTATAAAAGGTTTGCTGTAATTGTAACAAGAAAACAGGAATCACTGCCTTAAGATAAGCACATGAAATGCACTGCCACACAATGACTTTCTCAGAACTCTATTAGAAAATGCCATGACATAATTTCATTTTGTAATGTCCCATTTTTAAACATCATCTCATACAAGCCTTAAAATGTGCTAATTGGAAATCCTCACTGTGTACAGAACACTGCTTTCAAAATGACAACTGTTCCTCTTTTATCAGAGTACTCAAAAGCAGGAGAAAAATCATTTCCAAAATTCAAAGCATTTTGATCTGGTTCTGTCAAAACGCTGTGTGTTCTCAGTTGGTAATCTCTTTTCAGTCAAAATACGACTATTTTTGTTCAGGGTGATGGCTTCCTGAATATGATCATCTCCAAAAGTTGAGAAAATAGAAATGCTGGGGGAAAAAAAATTAAAATAAATTGAATATTGATACTTTGCTGTACTACCTGCCAGGAACCTTAGGGTGAATCAGTGCAAACATTTACATTTAGATTTAGAACATCTTCAAAACTGTCTAGTTCCAAAGAGACAGAGTATTGTTTATTTCATTAAATACATATCCATTAAGCATTAGGATTTTTAAGTAGAAGAAAGTGGTAACAGCAATTAGCAATTGCAGATAATAAAGATCTGCTGCTTACCAGCTTCTCTCTTAAATAAATACTGGTACCTCCCAGACTTCTTCCGCAATCTATAGCTATGTTATATAAAGAGTATTTTGGATACATTCCTCAAGTCACAGAGAATAATCAAGGTTGTAAGGGACCTCTGGAGGCAGCCTAGCAAAGATCCCACAGAAAGCAGGGCCAAAACCAATGTTAAATCAAGTTTCTGATACATTTTAAAGTAATATTGTAGACAACGGTGGAAGGTAAGTTATTCCGCAGAACTATCCAACCAGTATTTAGTCCTGTTGGTGGCTTCTATTTCCAATTCTACAGTGGAAACATCAGTGCCTAAGAGTAAATGCAAGCAGGCTGGCATCTCCTCATTCCCAACTGTTATTACAGACATCTAGACTCCTTCCTGCACTAGACATCTGTAGAAGCAGTAGGCAACAAAGTGATAGAGCCAGGATTGTGCAAGTTGCCAGATGCATATGGACGACAAGTTGTTTGCAGCCTGAAGTGTGAGAATCAGCAGTGTAAGAATCATGCTTGCTTGAACCAAGGGAAATATTAAAAGAAAGACTTAAAGCTAAAGTAGCTAACAGTTTTGCTCATAACAAAACAGCAGATTGCTGACACAACAGGGTCTCTCTTAAGTATGCCGAACTGTCTCAAATGGAGCAGAAGACTGGCTAGTGAGCTGCTATATTCCAGGACTCCATGCAAAAGAGGGTACTCTGTACACCTAAATGTGCCAGGATATTTGCCCTGATGACCAGCTGAACTCAACACTGAGTTACTGCTGCTAGCCTGACATTATAAGAACAAAGTTTCTAAAACCCTGGCCAACATATTATTCCTCCCCACTCTCAGAAGCATACAGCCCTTAAAGTTACAGTGAACTCACAAATGGCAGCCAATATCCCAGTTTGAACCCTAACATTTAACAAGTATAAATCCATAAAACTATATGAAAGATGCGATTCTGACTTTACTGACCTCAGGTACTTTTGAGGAAATCAAACATCTGTTGCCACTTCAGGGGGCTGTGACTGCCACCATCAATATGGAACTTTTTTCTCACTTGCCAAAGCAGTAATTCCCAGCAGTATATAGATTAAAGATTGGGATTGTGTGCGCTTCAACCTTCATTCTCTACCTGTCACCATGTATCTCAAAGTAGGGGTCAAAAGGTGCATAATTATTGTTCACTGCCACATAAGCCCAAATGGGACCTACAATCACAAATTTACAATAAGGGGTACATGTTTTCACTACTGGAAAGAATAGAATGCTCTCAGAGGGATCAGGTAAACCTATTAAGAAAACAACCCAGTATTAAATGCAAACTCTTGCAAGACAATGTGGTTCCAGAGAGAGATCTTAGTTGTCACAGTTTAAAAGCACAGACCTCAGTCTCCAGGATCAGTACAAGCAATTCCTTGCTACTACTATGGAAGGAATGATGAAACTGAACGACCTGTGTGCCTCTGCATAACTTAAATGGTGTGAGAAAACTGATGAAAGGATGGACTTCAGATTAGCTTTTATGATACCATGTCTGACTCTCCCAAGTTGCTCAGTGTCTTGTCACAGCTTAGTCTTCTGTTGCAACAATTCAAGTTGTTTTGTGAAATGATGATTTGAAGCTGGATCAGTAAAATAATCTAGGTTTTAAAAAAAAGTATATATATATTTAGAGAGAGAGAAAGAGAGAGAGAGAGAGAGAGATTTTCTACAGTACAAATCATAAACAACCTAATCAAAATAAGGACAGGAGATGGGATCAGAGATCTTAATCTGGCTTCACCAGTGGTAAATTATGACTTTGGAATGCAAGTGTTAAGCTAAAGACAATGTTAATGTCAGAAATGAAACCATTGCTTCTTAGTTTTTGCAAGCTAGACTGAGCCAATATTTACTACCAAAACCACCAGAATGTCTTCCTCACAAACACCACTGCAAGCAACAACAGTGAGAGGTTCCTAAAAGAAGGAAAATACGATGCAAGAATAAAAACTCCTGTGGAGTTGCAGTGGTTCTCATATAGATTAAATTCCCACACAGTTTACTCTCTGCCTCAAGAATGGTAAAATCAGAGATCTCACAAACACTGTGTTGTTGATCTAATATTATTGAAGAAATACTAATTAGGCTAATTATGAGTTCATAAGCTACATTCCTCCCTTCCAACACTTTCAGAGTTCATTTACTCCACAGGGCATCAAGTGAGACCATGCTGTCACTACTCCTCTACTCTACTACTGGACTTTTCAAGGTGGCAAAAATGCTAGTAAATGTGGCTATAAGTTTCAAATACAGAGATCACACCATAGCCTGCCATGTAAAACAAGACCAAATTCTGATTTCGCATTAGATAGTAACTCTTAACATTCATCTCCCTTACTGTTTCCTATTTGAATAGTGAAGTTCAAATACCACAAAGCTTGTTAAAACAAATACATTAAAAATATTACCAGAAAACACATTTTCCTTCGATTTATAAAGTATGCCTCTAACTTCAGAGCAAGTGAAAAGTACTGTGAGGTGGTGTCCTCCACTGTATGTATTTTATCAATCTAGGTATCCTTAACAATATGAACAGTGTCTTATATTTAACACTTTATTACAAAGACCTGTTGCTGGTCTAATTACAGACTAAAACAGTAACAGTGCTTAAGAAAAAAACAAAACAAAACAAACAAATGAAAAAAAACCCCAACCACAAGGGAGGAGGATCAGGCACTTAAGTCATGACTAACTTTACAGGTTGAATTGTGACTGTAGTGTGAATAACATCAAGAAATTATGTCTTACCATCCCATTTAGCATGCCCTGATTTCAAGTGAAACCACTTCTGAAGGTGTTACAAGCCAATCCTAATAATAATAATGCATTTTTTAAATTTTCAAGAAGAAAAGAGCTCTCTGAAAAACCCAGTTTAACCGATTCTGAAAAAAAGAATTAACAAAATCCTGTTAATTCATCATCATACTTGGGCAACTAGGTTCCTATATTTAAGGCATTGGAGAATTCTATCTCTATTATCTTCCTATATAATTCCCGTGAAATTGCTATAGTTTTAAAAATGTGAATGCATTTTAAATATAGAAAAAGTAGGCTTTCTCTCTCTATAGAAGCACATGCCTTCATCAAATGAATAATTTAAAACCCTCAAGTCATCATATATTCCATTAATCTTTCTGTTCAATACACATATTAGCAATGAGACATTGTTGTGAAATCTTCAATAGAGGTCCAATTCAAACAAATAAACATGGTTTTATACTTATTTTTATGAAATGCTGCCTAGATGAAATAGATCAGCATTTAAACAGCAGGTTGTAAAAACTGCATTTACCATATTGTGAGCCTGCTTGGAATCATCACAAATACAGGTATATTAGATTTTTCATGTATAGCAGATCAAAGTGCATTGCATTAGTTCAAAGACTCTGCATTATTCCTCCTCCTGTCTACAGTATACTGTATGAATTCTTGTCATTATATCAATTTAATCCACTGCCATTTTTTAGGCTACTGTTTGTCTAACCGAATGAAGAGCAGAATAGTTGGCATTTAATGTGACTGCCTCGCTTTTTCCAACCCGCCTACTTTAAAGAAGTTTGTTGGGTGCACACAATTCACTTTACAGATCATTTGAAATGCATAAACAATTCCAAATGCAAAAATAACAAAAACAATAATTTGTCATTTTGAAATGCTGAAACGCTTGGAGGAAGATTTGAATATAGTACACTATTTTATTTGTAAGCATGGTGATTTGCCAAGCTACACCTCACTCTGCACTAACCCTAGGGCATTCCAGTCACAAACACACTTTGATCTGCTGTGCTTTTGGATTCTCTCTCAGAGGGCTCTACCTTTCTTGACAATCCCAGAGGGAAAATGCAGCCTTGCATTCTTTCCCATGTACCACTCCAAAACGAACACTCCATATGCTTGCTGCTATTTCAGCCTTGCACTGTTTTTCCACAAGCTTGTTTGTATAACAACGACAGCTGCAGGATTCTTCGGCTTTAAGTTGTGAATTGATTTTTTTTTTTTTTTTTTAAAGGAAGAATAACCCCACAGAAATTACATGATAAATGAGAAGGAGAGAAACAATGCCACTTTTGAGTGGTGGTAATACTTGCAGTGAGAAGTAGAATGCAAGCACTATTTTTCTATTGATATACCTGGGCATCCTATTTCAAAGGGGACTATACATATAGTTAATGTGATACTAAGAGTCAAGAGACAAATATCAACGGGTAACAAAGTCAGAAGTCAGCAAATATTAACTGTAGAATCAAATCTCTTGTTTCAACTCGTCAGTACTCAGATCTGCTGAGAAAGAATAAATATTGCAAAGGAACCAACGGTGATATAGATCTAGAACAGAATATATGTGTATGTATTAACAAAAATTAAAGTTGTAGCAGTGCAAGGTGGTTTTGGTGTGAATATCTACTTTAATCTGGTTAAAAACACATTGACAACATACAGAATAAAGTAGCAGCTTGATCTGGCACTACATAATTTAGCATGAATTCACATGCTTGAGAGAAAGAAAAGGAAAAAAAAAAAAACCAAACCAACAAAACACCACACCACAATCCCAAGAGCAGCAGCCCTTAGGTCTTTTGTTCATACTGTTCTTATGAGTTTATAACTGCATGTCCTTATCCTTGTGCTCTTAATTGGAGCATTTCCAGAGCATTCTGGTGTCATATTTCACTCAAGTCTTCTACAATGATAATGAAAGTAAAATTTGAGGTTACTTAACAGCATTTATGAAAATTAATGACTAACAGCTAGGTGCAGATAGATAAGATGCTAACTTTCACTTTCCAAAATTCGAGAGCAGCCCCTTTGCTACCTTGTTTCAGTGTGGAAGCCACACACTTTGATTCTTTGTTAAAGTGATCCTGTAAAATGTACCAATACTCACATCTATATTAGCATTAGCAGCATAACTTTACTAACATAGACATAAATTCATGTGCTTAGTTTTTAATACTGCTTAATGAAAGAGATGGAAAGGGAAAAAAAAAAAAACCCACACCACCACCACCCTCTCCAATGTATCGGGAAGAAAAAAATCGAACGCTTGAAAATTGAAAAACGCAAGATGCCAAAAGAGATTCTTCAATGTCGCAGCCATTTACTGTAGAGATCTTTTCTCATTTGCTGATGACTTTGGCAGACCTGGTTTTGTCACCAGTCACTCTGTACTTTGGTTAATTACGCAGTACACCAACAGAAATTTTCTTTCTGATTCCATAAATCACACTGCTTTGACATCAGCCTCAATAGGCGCTGCTAGAACAATACAGTGAGAGCTATTGACTCCATCTCTCAAGTCCACAAGGTGTATCATTTAGCCAAGAGTGATAATTAGACACAGAATATACTGAAAACTGCCAATAGGCTTGTCAATAGGAGGACTCTTAGCATCTAGCATCCAGTGAATCAATGGTGTTTTTCAGCTATAAAATCAAGAAAATGATAGCTTTCAAATGAATGGTGGAAAGGAAACATGAGGCTCCTTAGGGAGGAATAAAACAGCTCAATTTTCCCTCACTGAGTGGCTCTCCAACTGCCTCACTCAATGGAAAAGGTCACAGAACATTACGGGAAAATATCTCTGAAACAAGATGTACAACAACGCTGGGACATGACATGAAGTACAAGCACACTACAAAGGCCCGTATATCTCTGACCTGACAGAATTAAAGCACGGGTCAGCAGATGCCAGACGAGACAGGAATTGAAAGACAATGATTGATCTATCTAGAAGAAAATATGACTGTCTTTTCATATAAATATGTATGCATGCACAAGCATGATTATATGTGCAATATGCCACACACACACACACACTCTACAACAGCTTTAAAATCTATAGTTCTTGCTTTCCACCTTTTTTTGTTTAAATGTATGTAATTTCCAGCTGATGTCCAAGGAAGGCTAAGGAGATCTTTTCCACACAACTTTTTGTTGATGTGCACAAGAATTAACCTGATCTTGGAATACCAATTACGTGTGTCTTTTTAAGCAAAAAGAGACAATGTGAAGTCACAGTTTGAGTACAGTTCTGAATACTAGAGGAGTGGTGATATGAAGCCATTGCCTTTTATTCTGAACTCTTTCAACTACATGTTTTAATTGGCATAGAGATACAAAAGATTCCAATGACAAATAACACAAAGTCTGTTCTGAGAACTGACACATCTCTTACAAAGCCTGGTTTACAACTGCAGCTGTGAAGTAACTGTAGCTTCTGTACCACGGTTACTTGAAATGGTTAGAAATGAAACTATAAACGAGAAACAACTAAAGTGCTGATGGAACAAGGGAAGGAAATTGGAAAAAAAAATCCAAGAAATAATTGGAAAAAATTGCTGCAAATTTCTGCATTTTCCTTTGGACTCTAAAGGAAAAGGTCTTTTTAAAAGGTAGCTGCTTAGTATTTGTAATGAAAGATTTTGTATGATACTTATCTTGGGACACCCAATGCATTCTTTACTCTCCAGGAAATCCTGTTATGAAAGTATAAATGTCCTCTGAGACACAACTGTTAAGTGGTCTTGTGGCATTCTATAACTCTCAACTCTTCACTGATTACCAGATCAGTTTCTGTGGTAATTGACAACCATGCAAAAGGATCCCAAGATCTCAAAAATTTCAATTCTTTTCTATTCCTATATCAGCTGAATTATAAAACTACTCATAATATAGCTTAGACTTCAGTTCATGCTCTGGTGTGCTTCTGAGCTCCACATAACTAAATCAGCCATATTACCTCTCCTCTAAAGGTGTAAGAGAAGCATATTTATGACACAAAAAGGGAGTGAATCTGTTGAATAAGAAGCTGCCATCTTTACACACACTCATCCACATAAGCTCTTAAAATATCAGTGCACTATCAGTGCATTTCTTTCAGAATCTTAAATAGTAGTATACAAAATGTGAAACCACATGTAATATAAACCCAGACTCTTCTAACATAAACTAGGGTTTCTTCTGCATTTATTTGGAAGTTCTGGCATGGAATAAAAGATTAATTTTTTTTTTTAAACACCCCCCCCNCCCCCCCCCCCCCCCCCAACAAATTCATATGTGAGAAATTTGTAGTTCAGCATCAGATGAAGTGTTTGAAGTGTTTCATCCTCAGGGTGCTAGCAGAGGAGACAATGCCACCAATGGTAGCAAGAGTCAGGAAAAAAAAAATTACAGGATTGCTCTTTTACACAATTGCCATTCAAGAGATTCTGTCATAGAAAAAATGTGGCCATCCTTCATCTACTGAAAATACGACTTTAATCATAAACTCTTTGAACGGTTTATACTACTTCACTGTAGCAAGCTAACAAGCTTTATGATACTAGAATAATCAACACAACTACCACAGGAATAAAGAAGAGTAACTCAGCATTGATGCTTCAGATAAAACATTTCCCTGAGATTGTGTTCTAAGTACAAAAGGATAATATTTCTCAAATAAAGTCAAATAAATTTGGATAATTTATAAACACTACCCTCATACACTTTCACAAATCTTGACTAAAACTTAAGGTTTTTGTAACATCTGTGTCACAAAAATGGCTTACAGAAACGCAGGTAAAAGTGCTTTTTAAAAAACATTTTCACAGCACCCTCTAAAAACAAACTAGAAGGGTAAATTAGCTGACTTCCTGGACATTCTAACAACCTGAATAACCTTAAGTCCGTGAGTGAGAATAGTTCGAGAAGGGAGAGAAAATTCAAACACAAAACTAGCAAATAAAAAAAAAAAAGGGGAAAAAAAAAGAAAAAGAAGAATCACAGTTCTATCAAATAGGAAGGGCCATTTGTGGTTTTTAAACATTGTCCCAGAAAAGGGTATGTCATGTAATCCATTGTCATGGCTTTTAAAACCACTGGTTTTACTATTTAGTTATTATTACATCCACAAGTCTCCAAATTAATCCACAAGTTTACATCTCCAAAGTTACATCTACGAGCCTACAATTGTCAGCACAGACAGTGTTTTTAAACAAAATACATTTAATTGTCAAGGTCACGGAAAACTTTAATACACTGTTAGCAAGGGTGTAGATCAAAGGATCTGAAAAAGCATCTCCTGCAGAAGCTAGAGCAGAAAGGTGATAAAAGCTACCAGAACATAGGGAACAGTTGCAAGAGATGTAATACTTGTGTTGGTAAACCTGCTTATAAGGTTCCCCCTTGTTTTATGTCCAGTCTTACACCTCACTTTACCTTCTCCAATAACTTTTTGCAGAACTGTATTATAAACTCAGTTACTGAAGTGACACAGGTTTTAAAAAGCCTTTTGTTGTTAAGCAATAGCATTACTTTCACTGGAGAAAACATGGCATTTTGCAGTGGTAAGCTCATGACTCAGGAGACAATACAGTTTCCTTCCTGCCTTCCAAAAATAAAACTGAATCAAGTAAAGCCAACTTTGCAGCTTGGGATCTATTATCTAGAAGTAACATCTTTTCTCCAGAATAGTCCCAGAGAGAAAACTCCCTCATTGCTGAAACGAACTAGAGTCCAGCACCGAGTCTTGTTAAAACAAACCTGTGAAACCATTGTTCTTTATTACTATTCTTGCTATTTTTTTTGTTTCTCATACCTTTTTATGTCAGTAGAAATCGAAATTAAAATATAAGTAGGAAGCTCATCAATTTAATCATCTTCAATTCAAGCAAGTTAAATGTTCTCTAGCTTTATTCAATTTCTCAGTTGCTCATAATTTTGTCTAAAAACTTACATCTACACAAAACTGGGAAAACTGCCTGCTCCTATGGTCTCCTCTGCTTCTCTGTGAGAGATTGCCGAAAGACACTTTATCAATGCAAAGGCATGTTTCAAGACGGTTACCAAAAAGCAACAGCAGTTTCAAAAATCAAAGAATATTCCTTTGGGACAGCATTATTTGCATGTTCATAATGAATACTTAATTACACATCTGTGCAACCCTTTAGGTTTTTTGGTAGGAAGTGATCTTTTAAGAGAACTTTGCCAACTTTCAGCAAACACTCACTCAAACCTTTGCTGGGCTGAGTGAAAACAAGCTTATCAGTTAACTCTCAACCTCATTTTAAACAGTTTATAAAAAGACATGTGATTCAGTGGCCAGATTGTTAGGCCAGGAACTGCTTTAAAATCAGAGGGTCACTGCTGAACAGGAATTTTGATGAAGTGCTACAGTTTATTGCTTATAATTCATCTGCTAAGAAATGAAGCATTTAAACTTAGCATTGTATTAAAAAGCAATCAGTTCGAATTGTTCAGAAAACTATTCTCCCTTTTTTTAATATGTAATTCTCAGTTAATGAACAATGAGGATATAGGCATGTATACACACAAATCTCTCAATATAGCAGCTACAATCACCACATTAAAAAAAAATACTCAGAGAAGTCAATTTTCACTATATTCAATCTGTCAGAATTCATAATATTGGTTCAAAGTATAAAAGTATTGCTTTAAAGCATACCATGGATATAGCATACACACCATACAAATTTTACCCAAATTTTGCCTTACTGTACAGACACTCACACACACATACACACATATTCCTGTTTTAAAGCATTAAATAGGAACGTAAAGATTCAGGAAAGAATTGTGCTGTGATATGCAAAATTATTGCCAATATTTAAAGTTACCAGCTATTTTTCTTGTTAATGTGTAAAACAATGCTAAGATGACACTGGTAAATTTGCAAATAAGAGCTACCAGGTTTGCATAGCTTTTGCATAATTTTATTTTGCATATGACACACTAAGGCGATCTGATTAATTTATTTGGTTGGAATAAAATACTATTAATTGTGTTTTATGATTAACAATTTTTATTCCAGCTATAATAACTAGCTAAGTGCTTTTATGAAAAGAAAATACACAAATACTTTGTCCTTTGTCAAAAGAAATCCTCACAAAAACAGTACTTTCCTTCATAAGTTGTATACTATGTAATGCAAGATGGAAAAGTTAAATGTATTAGGAAATAAAATATTTCATATTCTTTTATAAAGGTATATTGATAGAAGTATTTATAATCAAGAAAGTATTAAATATATTAGTATTAAAGCTTAGAACTTTTACCAGACATTGATAAGTTTACATTCAGTAAAAGCAGTTTATGTATTTACAGTTTTTATATAGGCTGCCACAGATAAAACATTACAAACTCTTAAATATACATTGGAGCATCTTCATTCCATGAAATTAATTATGGGTAGCAAATCTAACCATTATTAGTTCTTGTCAATGATCCATTTGGGATCCGCAAGGGTCACATCAGAATGGGCTGCCTGTACCTGCTTTTCCAAAGAAACCTGAAAGCAGCAGTGTCATCCTGGAAGGGACACCCTCACAGGCAGTCGTTAACTTCCTCTCTTGAGATTTATTTATCTGTAATTCCAAATATATTTAAATCTCTAAAGTTTTAATTATACGACGTGCTGGTTTGAGGCTAATTGGAATATTACAATGAGAGAAATTAGATCATTGGTTGTGAAAGGAAAATAACGATGAAGCCGATATCATTCATTGGTTTGCTGAAAAGGATAAAAAAACCAAAAAGTAAACAATTTGTCCCACTTCATTCTGGGACACTGCTTCTTTAGGTTTTTCCTTCGTTCTGCTCTGTTCTCTCCACTAACAAATAACAACAAAGCTTTGCTGGTTGTTTTTGTTTGCCTGTCTGGGAAAGTACAGGCAGAAAGAGAAAGGCTAGCTTTGAGTCCCTTCCGGGCAGTTTCCTTTGTCCAGGAGGGGATTTGGATTTCTGTATTATTTCTAATTTGTATATAATTGTAAATATATTGTGTATATATGCTTGTGAATCTTGCTCTGCTGTAAATATAGTTTCATCTCATTTCCAAGCCATCTGAGTTGGTCTGGTAAATTTCAATAGTGTGGGGAGGGAAGTTCCTAACCCACCACATGGGACTTGTTACAGATGCTAAAAACACATGGAATTTCTTCGAGATTATTCAATTTCAGTTGGATCTTTTACTTGCAGCAGAGCTGATCAAGGCTCACACACAAACACAGCACCACCACATAGCCATGCTAGGTTAAAAAAAATAAAAGTCACACAAGTGAGTATGAAAGTCAGTCAGATGACTCTTGTCCCAGAAGAAATACAAGAGAACAATACAGCATGTAGAGTGGATACGGACATCCCTCTTAGATGGTTAGAGGCACTCATACAACTGCAGCCCTGCTGTTTCTGGGACATGGGAGTGCACAGGTCATTGCACTGAGAGGCACAGCAAGCAAAGAAAAAAAAAAAAACCAAAACATTAAGAGCATAAAAACTGCTTTTATTGCAGAGACATTAAAAGATATTTTCCAAATACATAATAAAGTCATCTCAATATTCTTCCCAAACTAACTACTCTCATCAGAGACAGGCAGAACAGATAGTGTCCTCTTCAAACACCAGCTACTGAAAAAGAGGGCTTGACCCTCCTAATCCCTTAGCTTAGTATGACATACATGGAGTGGAATATCCCACTGGTCAGTTTAGGTTTCAACTGAGCTGTCCCCTCCTCCCTGCAGGTGCAGCCTTTTACCTTACACCCTCACACAGTACACAAGCTTTAGCAGTGACCTTGGTCTGCATACCAGTCCTTGGTACTAATTATTAGCATTGAGCATTATTGCTACTAGAAGCAGACACTGTCTGTGAAAACATACTGTTAATTTCAGAAAGTGCAGTTACTTAGGAAAGACTGAGCTGAAACATAAAATCATTGAACAGCATTACTTCTGTTCTAACTCAAAGCTGGACACTTACTGTTCAATTACAATTGCTCCAAACTGCATGTTAAATAAATCAGTCTGTAAAAAAAAACGAACAAAAAAAACCCAACCAAATGAAATCCCATATGCCCCCCCCAGCAAAAGGCACAAAACCCAAACCAAAACCAAACACCTATATAAATGAAGCAAAATCACAGATAGAGTTGATTCTATCAAGCCAAGTGCACACCAGTGAATTCTATATTCATTTGTATCTATCTACCACAAGTCTGAAAATCAAGAATATAATGCCTCTGTGGGTAATCAGAGCCTCTACCTGCTACAAAGTGTAGATTCCAAAATGAATGTAGAAACGGCAGAAATTCAAGTTGCACAAGAACGATTTGGCAAGTCTCAGAGAATATGCTTAATAGAAATTTACCACTTCAAGTGATGCCCATGCATGTACTTCATAAGGCATGAACATTTGGTTTCATTACTACTGCGCATTTCGATACCTGAGAACACTTTGCTAGGAATGAGGCAATTGTACACATCCAAACTCCATTCCTACCTAGTCAGATGTATATCTAGTTATACAAGAATGCTAGCTGGGAATTACCTTTGAGAAATGTAAATGTTACAATTTAAGTAGGTCAACAATGCCCTGTTAAACAATTTATTTGCTATGTCAGGTAGATAGGCAGTGCATGAAAACATATAAAGTACATTTTCAAACACTTTGATACTTAATCAATAAAATTAGGTTTTCAAATAGGGAGGCTGGGGTCTGGGGGAGGAGGAGAAGGAGAAACCTTTCTCTTTTTTTGCTTTCTTTTTTTTTTTTTTTTTCCCCTATGTTGATTGGCCTTCTCAGTCCTGCAGGCTCAGGTCCTGTATTATGGGGAGAGTGGGGGGGAAGCAGCAACAATTCACATAACGTAAATAAAGATTTTTTACAAATAATGTTTAAAAAATTGATCTAAGCTTCACAGATACAGGTTGCTCTAAAACAGGTCTTTTGCAACATGTGCGCACACACAGACACATATACGTGTGTCATTGAATAGGTCCTTATACACATGAGTTTCATCCAGCTGATCATTATGGGCCTTTGGGGGCATGGTGGATACATGGAGGTATGCATGTGGGCGTAATTTCACAGGTGTTGAAAGATCCATTAAAAAAAAAAAAAAAAAAAGCCTAGTCTGAAGACTGGGAAAAAGGCAACTAAGTATCTTGAATAGGCAACATTTCCTAGCCTCCAAACCAAATTTTCTCTTAGTGACCCAAACTAGTATTTATAAAGATATTTCTAAAGCTGGGCAACATCATGAAACTCCAGTTACATATGTATCAGCCACTCTTGAAAACAAACAAACAAACAAACAAACATCACTATAGAAAGAGCAGTGAAATAAAAGCAAACTGACAAAGAATACTCTCTACTGTAACAAAAACCTCTACAGTATATGAGATTTTTCCAGTACTTGTGAAAGCATCCTCTATTGTTATTTTGAAGCAGATAATATGATTAAAATCTCATGCTTATACTTCTAAATCATATTCCAGGTTTGTCTTTCAAATCAAAAGCTTTTGCGAATTTAACTACGTGATACAGCTTCCTCTTAATTCCTTTACTAACAGTATTTCTCTTGCAGCTCATAAAATCTGTTACATGCTCAACTTTTGAATTTAATTTGCATGGTAATTGCAATAACAATAATACTTCATCATTAGGATAATATAGGCTAAGATCCTATGTAATTTTCATTTTTTAAAGGAAACTCGGAGACTAAGGACACAGCTAAAATTTTACATATTAATTTCAATATAGCTAATACCCCCCAAAATCCCACCAATTTACTTTTCACTGACAGTGTTAAAAGAAAATGATTTATGCAGATCAATCACCTAGCTCATCAAGTCATTCACTGACAGCCAGCCTTCATCATTGCTATTTAAAAGGCACTGCTGACAGAAAAGACCGACTCTTTGATTAAGGGCTCTGTCTGGCTAACCTTTTATTTGAAGAATGATTGCTGCTGAGTGACAAATACTTTCCCATTCATTTCAAGGAAAAGATATTGACATTCAAATTCTTGATGTCTACACTGAGCAGATGCCACTGTTGGCAAGTGGCTTGATAGCAACAGCAGGTACACTACCACTCTGGGGGGCGAAAAACAGCACCACTGGCTCAAGTTAAAGGCTCTCAACAAGTGAAAGCTACAGATCTCTCAGCCAAATCCTCTCTCTTCAACAGTTATCATCAAAGAACATCTGTTTGTTGTTTCTCCCTAGTCCTCTTCTTGAAAGTGTCCTAGCCTCACCTTGACCCCACTTTCAATTGTTTTGGATGCTATTACTAAAAATAAAGAGAGCTCAGCAGTCAAGTGACCCTTTGCTTGAGAAGAGGGCGTCCTCCCTTACACAACATCCCCGAACACCAGTCTGGGAAATCCCAAAGCAAGGGCTGCTGCTTCCGTACTAACATGGTTTCTGTTGACAGTAATGTAAAATGGAAGTTGTATTTGCAGTATCACATATAAAAAAAACCCAACAAACAAAAAAACAAACTAAAAAAACAAAAAAACCCAAAAAAACCCCAAAAACAATGAAGCCGTGTTTGCTAAGTTGATCCTGCTATTACTTTCTACTTTATATTACACCATAATAAAAAAGGAAGGAAAGAGGAGGTGAAAGTTGGCCAAAAGAAGCTGCCAGATAACGTGCAAGACCTACTGAATGCTTAGTTCCTGTTTTGATGAGAACATACACCTCTAAGTGCCATAAAACCAATTATTTTTTCCAAATTAAAAAAAAAGAGATACATGCCACACTGTCACAGCTTTCAATGCTAATCATTTTCAGAAATAAAACTATCACACACTGCAACAATTATTTCTTGACTTCCATATTTCACCCATCTCAGGATTCAGTGCACAGATGTGTATCATTTAACAAATACTGTTTCATGCTGTTGATGAGTTTCCTAACTCCTATATTACAAACAGTAACGCAAACAGTGATGTTACAAATACAGCTAACAGGGTAATACGAACAATTCTCTCTATCAGTGCAGCATTCCTCTCCAGATTCTTTTGCCCAGGGAAGAACACTGGAGATTAATATTCTTCTGTAAAATGTATCTCAATGTTTTCCTGATACTAAGATTCAGTTTACTCTTTAAAGAAGAAAAAGAAAAAAAAAANCAAACCCACATCAGGAGCTAAACTCGATCACATGGCAAGGTAAGAGAGACTGAAAGACAACATTACTGCTGGGGAGTAGTAATCTTTGCTTTTCTTATTCTCTGATACAATGTTCCCTAGCCTCTTCCTGTTTCTGAAGTCCATAGCACAAGATCAGTAACAACAGAAACAGAGGCCATGCCAATCAGGAGGTAAAACAAGGAAGCTTTGCAGATTTGGAGGGCAAATGCATTGCAGAAGCAAAAGACCAGTCTCATTTTGCCTCTGTGTGCAACAGAAAGAGACAACAGGAGCAAGGACAGAAGCACCATTTTCTTCTGAAGATGTCTGGTAGATGTTGGGGTGGGTATTTATTTTAAGTATATATCTATTATCAGTAGGATGAAATGATTAAGCAGATTGTCCCACCTTCTCCATGCTGGCTGCAATTTCATAGACATGTCTCACAGACAGCATGAGCCCTGAATATTTCTTTGTTTGTTTTTATTTAAAAAATAAAAAAAAAAAAAGAATGGAAAAACTTAAGACTATCCTCCTGAAAACTCCTTACCATGTTTATTTTTCAGTATCACTGGAAAAGAGTGCCCAGAGGAGTTCCTAGATGCATTCCTGCATCCCCTATTCTAGGTGATCCTGCTTTGGCAGGGCGGTTGGACTAGATGATCTTTTGAGGTCCCTTTCAAGCCCCAATATTATGTAAAATTACTGTATTTATTACGGTAAAAGGAGAGCACCATGTGCATTTCTGAATTTGTCATGGCCATATCTCAAATTATTCATAAAATGATTGTAACAAACTTGTTCTCAAAAGCATGAAAATGAACATATTAAGATAAACATGAAATATACCCAGTCCATAAACAGCATGAAATAAGTAGAAGTGGACCCCCATGACTGAAAACAAAAACATAAGATCCTAAAATATTAATAAGAAGAAAACAGAAACTGGCTTGTGGACAAACATCACTACACAATAAAAAACTTGGCACTACAGATCACAGAAATAAAGTAATTTACTTGTAGCTGGCTTGAACTATTTCCTTGATTACCATTAACACTTAATGCTCTATTAAAAGTACTAGTGCAAAGTGTTCTCGTTTTAATAAAGATCTTAAGCTGATACAATCTTTCTGAAAGAGGTATGTTTGAGTATGGATACTGGAGCTGATGACAATGTTTATTGGTTGGAATGCCTAGAGCATCCAAGTGAACACAAATATGCAGAAAAAAAAGTGGTTGAGCAGGACCTCAGTTATTACTCTCATTGCCTCCTTTCCTGGCAGAAAAGTCCTTCAGGGACAACAACAACTTCAGCTAAATCAGTGTGGAGTCAACTGCCCATGCCAAAAAAAACAAAANAAAAAAGTATGGCAAAACTTAAGACTATCCTCCTGAAAACTCCTTACCATGTTTATTTTTCAGTATCACTGGAAAAGAGTGCCCAGAGGAGTTCCTAGATGCATTCCTGCATCCCCTATTCTAGGTGATCCTGCTTTGGCAGGGCGGTTGGACTAGATGATCTTTTGAGGTCCCTTTCAAGCCCCAATATTATGTAAAATTACTGTATTTATTACGGTAAAAGGAGAGCACCATGTGCATTTCTGAATTTGTCATGGCCATATCTCAAATTATTCATAAAATGATTGTAACAAACTTGTTCTCAAAAGCATGAAAATGAACATATTAAGATAAACATGAAATATACCCAGTCCATAAACAGCATGAAATAAGTAGAAGTGGACCCCCATGACTGAAAACAAAAACATAAGATCCTAAAATATTAATAAGAAGAAAACAGAAACTGGCTTGTGGACAAACATCACTACACAATAAAAAACTTGGCACTACAGATCACAGAAATAAAGTAATTTACTTGTAGCTGGCTTGAACTATTTCCTTGATTACCATTAACACTTAATGCTCTATTAAAAGTACTAGTGCAAAGTGTTCTCGTTTTAATAAAGATCTTAAGCTGATACAATCTTTCTGAAAGAGGTATGTTTGAGTATGGATACTGGAGCTGATGACAATGTTTATTGGTTGGAATGCCTAGAGCATCCAAGTGAACACAAATATGCAGAAAAAAAAGTGGTTGAGCAGGACCTCAGTTATTACTCTCATTGCCTCCTTTCCTGGCAGAAAAGTCCTTCAGGGACAACAACAACTTCAGCTAAATCAGTGTGGAGTCAACTGCCCATGCCAAAAAAAACAAAAGAAAAAAACCAAACCAAAAAAACCACACACACACACAGAAGCAGCAAGCCTGGTAGCTTCCTACACTTCATGTGCAATCATTTCTGAAAAATTATGGGTTTGTTTCTATCTAATATCTAGATATCTAAGTATGTAATAAAGTTCTCTGTGTGTTTACCACTAGTTAATAAATACCACTATTTACTAAATCATATACTTTCTCTGGCATTTTTCCATTTTAAATAAAGATTAAATCTGTGCTAGAACTCTAAGTGTAATCAAGAGGGGGGAAAAAAAAAAGTGCTTTCAGGTTTTCATTGACTTCCCTGCATGGTCTAGAACTATTTTGTGTTTGGTTTTGGTTTTTTGGTTTGTTTTTTTTTTCCTTAAGCATATTTGAATGAACTGTTTGAATATCTTTACTCTTTCATCTCTACAGCTTTGAAAACTTCACACTATATATCTGATCTACAACAAAGCAATAAGGACCGCAGAGGTTGACAGTGTGGACATAATTAAAGACTACCATCAATAAACTGCCATGCTGAACAATACTCACTTATAATCCACTCCAAAATAACCATTTACATTTAAAACTATTTCTCTGTGAAGTCTAAAAAGAAAAAACTGGATGGATTTGTTTTCATAAGAGAGTCACAGAATCAGAAATTATCTTCTACATAATTCAGTAAATAATGCTAAAAGATTCCTTCTCTTTATCAGAAAATTTAGGTTTACATAGTAAATACACATGTAAAAGTGTAAGCAAAAGTTTGTATATACTTGTATTCCAAGTAAAGACAAATAGAAGCAAATCAAATCTACACTGATTGTGTTTACGTAAAGCACCATCAGATGGACTGTCTGAGAATTCATATATATGACACATACACATAATGTATATCATGTACCAATCTAGAGTACATGTGACAATTAAGACTTTTACTTGGACAATGTTATCAAAAAAATTGAGGGAAACTCAAGATTATTACAAAAATTTTGCATCAAAAAAAAAAAAAAATCTTTCCACTAATTTACAATAGTGCCTTGCCTAAAAAGGTAGATAGTACAGAGTGCTATACATCATGTCTTCTGTAACAGGAAAAAAAAAAGAAATCGACTCTAAAAAAATAGAGGAAATGCAAAAGCTAAACTAAATCTGAAATCTGCATTTTGCTAAGCATGTTTTTGTACAGCGACATAAGTAATCTAATACACGTAAACACACCATTCAAAACTACAAGAGAAAATATCCGAGCAGTAATATGCAAGCCAGTGTATTTCTCTTTTACCTTTCAGTCCGAAGTAGATGACAATGGAGGTTCTTTATCTTGAAGAGTCTCATAGACTCAAAATAAAACTTTGAAGCCCATAACCTAAGTCATGTTTACTGCACTAAAAGTAATATTAAGAACATTTGTAACTGGTACATTATGATGGTTCTGTTCTTTCCTGATTAGACATATGTTAACCTCTGATTCTTGAGAACAAACAGTATAGAAATGTCAATACTTTGGAAATCAATTACATCAGCTCATACAGGCCAGTAGCTCATAAATATCAATTGTGCAAGGCAATACAAAAGATTTTTAGCAACCATATTTTGTTCATTTTTATACCATTGATTAATTAGGTGAGACTCTATTTTGTACCTTAAACCTACTCATCTTAAGTTTTATCTTAGACACTATTGATTTCATCTTGATGCCACATCACAAATATAGGTGGTGCTGCACCTGAAAACTCTTTTGTTTGTTCTTAAAGTGTGACTTTGTAGCCTGAAATCCAACCATATCATTAAATACTGGCAAGGTTTAGGCTATTTTCTTCAAGCAGCATAGTTCTTTATATAAATACCTTCTACATGTCTTAATTTCTGACACAGAATTTAAGTTATGTTTCATATGACACAAAAAACATCTGCACGGAAAACACTGCAACTGATAAAAGTTTTCTTCAGCTTCAGAAAGACTGCCACAGAAGACAGTGCAGTCAAAAGTCAAAAAGAGGGTTGCTTCTTCCACTTCCCTTATTTGTCTCCACACATTCCTGACAGTCTCACTTTGTGCCTGCACTGGTACCAGTGTAGGCATAGGCCATAACAGACTCAAGAAAGCCAAAGGAGAGGATAGAAATAAACAGCCAGAGGGAAACCAGGTGACCCGTTTTTCTTGACAACAAGACACTGGTGTTAAATTAACATATCAGCACAAATGTCTTGAAAAGACATTTGTCATTATGTTTCAAACAGAAAGAATAAAAAAACAAGGGTAGATATTTATATAGCACTGCTGTTCATCACCCCTTTATTATTCATCCTATAACACATTCTATTTTTCATCTTTTTAAATGTGTCCTGTGTACTGCAATTTGAAACATACAATAGTCTCATATTCAATCCTGACCTGACAGCTGTTTGAAAGGTAAATAACAAGTAACCAAATCAAAGGGAAGGTAAATAAATCTAAATAATCTGCAGGGCTTTTTAAATAGAAATCCAGTGTAGTAATAGAAGTGCAGAAGGGTTGCTGCATAGATGCCATTTTTGTGTCAGGGAATTGGGAGTTGGGGGAATATGGAATTAAATAGAAGATTCCAATGACCATATGAATGAGGACAGATCACACTCGGGCCAAGTCATCTCTGCAGTACAGTGTACAGATGTAGTACAGAATGAGAGAATGTTTTGGGTTGGAAGAGACCTTTAAAGATCATTTAATCCAACCTTCCTACATTGAGCAGGGACAATCTAGCTTACTCAGTCACCTTGTGTTGCATTTGCCCTGCAGCAGATGAGGTCTGCAAGCAACAGCCCCATATTATAACAGTTATTATTATGTTTCCACTCTCTTTTGAGAATTATAGTTTTTTAAAAAAGTCACAATAAACTGGGATTTTTAGGGTTTTTTCCTCAGCATTTTGGTTCTCCTGCTTATACCAAGTCAAGGAAATTTTAACATTTAGTCTGGATATGGGCTAAAGAGTAAATAAAAGTATTTATTTGTAAGCAGTGTACTAAGAGATATTCCTGATCAAAAATCCTCAGCTATCTGAACAAGCAAAGTATTGCCAGTTTCACAAGGATTCTCAGCTGTTTTCAAGATATACCATATCAAGCAATCTAGTAAGTGATATTGATTGAAAGACAGGAAATAAACTATCAACAAGCAGCAATTCATATAGGAATTCTTGGTATCATTATAAAACTCTAATTATCCTAAACTTCAGGGAAAAAAAATATTTTGACACAGGAAGCTTACAATTTGTAAAAAAGTATTAACCTCTTTTATACTTGTCATAATGCTATGCCAAAAATAGGAAAGCATACAAGCATTCAAAACAGAGATTTTTAACGAAACAGAATTATGGCTATCACAGCAGTTTGTGGATAAATTATTAGGTTTATTACTCCTAAAGTAGTTTGAATAGAAGTGTTCCAGCTGTTACATCTGATCACCCACACACTGCCAATTTTCTCTGCCAGATAGTCCTTTTATGCATTGGCAAACTTGTTGCAATTAAGGGATTTTCTCGCTTTAGAATTCTGCAGTTTACAATGTTGTCTTAAAAATTAAATTGCGTGAATCGCATTCAGTCCGTTTTATTCAAAATTTGCTGCATACAGAAGCAAAGCAAACCACCAAATCCATTTCCAGCGAGAAATCCAGGTTAACAGCTTTCTAATTGTGCTTAATGCATTAATATGTTGCTACTTGTATAGCTGAGAGTAAATAGTTACAGTAAACATTATAATATATTTGTGGGAAGTCTTTTTTAAATACTTTATCTCTCACTACTGTGATAAACAATTTAAATTACAAAAATAACATTTATGTTTTATTTCTCAAAAAAAGTTCGATTTATAAAAATATCTAAAGGCAGACAACAGTAGATGTTGACCAGTGGAAAAGCGCTAATCCTGCAGTATTCTAAAACTTCTCAACCTTTATCAACCTTCACTCCTTAAACAAAGCTCAGGTAGCACTGATTAAATAATTTCTGCATCTCCTCCACTGCAACGTCCAAGAATTAAATGTATACCTGATTTGGCTTTGTGGCCATTTGAGCTAGATTTCTACCTCAGACATAAAAAAAAAAATTCAGAACAGAGAAACTTAGAACTGGAAGCTCTGAGTGGAGAGGTGAACATTCTAGGGATAAGCCATATAATGGCAACAATGGATAAGTTAATATACTTTCATGGGATCTTCAAGAGCTTTGTGTCTGGAAGCACAGCCTGTTCCCCTTGCTGCTTCTGCTGCACCCGTTGCTATCTTCCCCTGCTGCTGTTTTGACTGCTGCTGCTTTTGCTGCTTCACCGCCACTTGACCCCCTCCCCATCTTGCTTATATTCCTGTAGTAGTTTATTCTCCTTATACTGTTATATTTAAATTATAAGAAATACAATTTCATTTTTTCCTGACTTTACAACTTTTCTACTTTGTTGTAGTGAGTTTATTCTACTGGGGGATGGATCTGCCCTAACCCAGTACAGGCTTCCAGCAAACAAGTTATTCCATCTGTGCTGATATCCACAAGCTCTGCTCAGAAACCTCAGCTTTAAAACCCAAAAATTTATATTTGAAGAATTACTGAACTTTACTGAAAAAACAAACAAAACCCAAAACCACCAATAAAGAGTAAACAAACAAACAGAAGAACTACATGTCAAGAATTAATTACTGCATGAAACTATAGGACCAGATCAGGACAAAAAGCTGACTGAAGAAGCTGAAAGAAAACTGTAACAGAATCCCAGTTTGCCAGAAGTCCCTGTTCTGACCCCCAAAAGCAGTTAAGAGATTTAAGCACGTAGATCTGTGTTGATAGTATCATTTTGTCTAGAAAACATACCTTCAATATAACTAATTCAGGAGTAATCAAGTTTCACAGCACTTTGCAAAGTTTGTCTGCCTCTTTCTATTAAGATACACCTCTAGGAGCTGAATATTGACCAAGAGCATCAAGAACAGCTGTAGTTGTGGGAAGGCTGTTTAAGCTGTAGTAAAGCAGAAAGAGCCCCAGAGATGAACTGCTAGACCAGAGATGGTGCTACAAAAGGTTGTGCATCCCAGTGGCAATGTAGGGCTCCAAACTCTGCTCAGCTGCCACCAAGTAAGCACAGGTAGGGAGAGAGCAAGGCTCAAGGGCACCCCAAAGAGTATTCAGTACAGCATAAGGGAGAGGGAAGAGCTCTAACAAAGAGAACAGCATTCACAGGCATTCACAGCCACCCCTAAACCATGTTGTGAATAAATATCTGAAAGTATGTGAATCACTTGAAACTGACGTGTGAGATGCACAAATATGAAAAGAATACTAATAGTTATGCAGAAATGACAAATTTCTCAATCAGAAATGGAAAAAACGCAGGAGCACAGAAAAGTCACTAGGCGAAAGTTAAATATTCCAAAAATACTACTTAATTGGAAGCTGAATGCAAATGAATACTTGCATTTTAAAATCTGCATATCCAAGGTGTTAGCTTGTCAGTTTAATCCCACTCCTTCATCACTCCTCTGTAAAAACAGTCCAGCTGATTGACTAAGGCCTGTGTAATGTGTAGGATCAGAAGTTTACTGTTGGCATTAACAAGATCGTATTTTTAGCTATCAAGTCCTAACCACAAAGACATACAGTTCTGACAGGCAATTATTAAAATACCACATTGGCATCCTTTGTTGTAAAATAATAAAAAATAAAGTTTCCCAGCCATGCTGGGTTTTCCATTTTCCTTTTTAAGAATATATTAATTAATAAAAAATTACCACATACCAATAGTCAGTCCTGTATGAAGGCAGTATCAGAAATATTATTCTCCTATTACAAGTAACTACTTCCAGACACAATTTTGTACATTGGGAAAGCCCCGTGAATTATTTGTAGTAAGATCCAGTTAAATAAATAAATCATCTGAACGTCTGGAGCTAAAACAAAGCATCAGGCTATTGCAGAATGTTACCTTAATAATATTTTGGTTTGCATTAGTAATGCTAACAACTAAATACATTTAAGCACACCAGTCGCATTCTTTTAACTTACAGATTACTTGCTTCAGAAAAGAAAAAAATACAACTACTAGAGCATAAAGCAAAAAGCTGACTATGCAATCAGAAGCCCAAAGGACCCAATTTCTTCATAAAGCACCTGATGGACATTGTGACAGTCTGATTACCTTCTACCACCAATTTTTGGAACATGTGAAAAATACTGTATGCTTCTTGCTGGTATGTGGTCCAAGATGACTCATAAATCTTCCTTTATCTCCTTCGTGGTGTTAGCAGAAAAGGATGAGTTGCTTTTTTCCATCTCATTCACATGTCTTTCTGTCTGTTACCTGTGCCCTTGAGCAAAGATTACTGATGCCCTGCCGTTGATATATGACACATCACATACAGGAGCTTTTCATCAAGTGAATTAACCTGAAAAAATGCAAACCTACCTGCCAGTTGCTTCCCAACTTTCTACTATTCTTTTGTGTACCTCCTTCCTTACATGCCACACACAAGGGTTACCGGACACAGAAAATTAAATTGTTATTCAGCAGACACTGACGTAACCTATTGAAATATATTACTTAATATTTACCTTCATAAGCAATTCCACTCATATAATATCCTGTTAGTAATATTTGTAGCCTGAAAAATGTATTTAAACATCAGAGAATGAACTATCTGCACAGATCACCACAAATTATTGCTCTGAGTCATCTATAATAACTATGATTCATGTAAGGCATTACTGATACAGCTCTACAAACAATTCTGCCATGCTAATCAATACAGAATGATCAGTCAGTATGCTTTCTGTTCTGTGGGATTTTTTTCCTTACAATTTTTTTTTAAATTCCAAAAGCACCAACGTCTTAAAATGTTCTCTTCAAAATGGTTCAATTGTTCACAAAAGAAATTTGTAATATGCAAAATTAAAACTTCATTGCACTCTGTTTTTCCTGAGTTTGGTTCCTTAAAGAAAACAAGGGCAATAAATGCATCTGTGAGGTTCCCTCTTTTCTGAATATACCTGCAATATTGCATTTTAAAGATGGCACTGCTAATTAGCAAGATTCACACACTAACCCTCTATGAAATTTTCTCTGCTTTGGAAGTTTTGGTATTGTAGATTATTAATTGATTTACACTTGTAACTGGGTAACTGACAGGATGTCAAAGAAATTTAAGCACAGGAATTCTCAGATACTTGAACATTTTCAAGACAGTAGAAGTAAACTTCCAATATAACTCTGATCGACCAAACAATGCTCTTGAAATTATACATGTTACACCTTTCACGATGAAGAAAAAAAAAAGAGGTTTTCCCCTTTTCTTTTATTAAAAAAAAAAATTCTTCTAATCAAGACCATGACTAAAAAACATAAACATTGACATGCATTTTCCAATGCATTAGCTTAAGAGTAACGTGTAAAAATAGGATTAATGGTACAAAGCATGTACTATATAAAAATAGCCTGTAGAAAGAAGCATTAAGCAATTACAAGCTTCTAGCACTGAAGGCTCCAATATTATGGG
The DNA here is from genome assembly GCA_013399055.1 of Ramphastos sulfuratus. Taxonomy (NCBI): domain Eukaryota; kingdom Metazoa; phylum Chordata; class Aves; order Piciformes; family Ramphastidae; genus Ramphastos; species Ramphastos sulfuratus. The sequence goes on from WBNM01026473.1 coordinate 102,607, forward strand.
GTAATATTTCCTTAATGTTAGACTTCATTAACCCTAAGATAATCTCTCATAAATTTTGCTGATTTTTAAGGAGAAAAAATAAATTATGTTTATTAAACTACTGAATGTGTTTATGAAAACAAGACATAATCTAGTGCTATAAACTTCTTGTCTTTATCTGAATAATCAGGAAGCTCATAAATAAAATATCATATAACAAAGTGAGTGTTAAAATTCATTACCGTAATAGCTATGCTCATGATCTATTTCATTAACACTCCTCCTTTCTTTGAATAAATGGGTTCTTTGGTCTACCAGAGCAAGGCCATTTACAAGACAAAATACTAAGCTGCTTTTTCTCATTTTCCCTTTATCTGTTCTATTCCCAACTTTCTAAATTAATTCTTCCTTTAAATCTTATTGTTCCTTCCAGTGTAACTCACAGCACATTAGAGAAACTTGAAAGAAATATAAGCAAAGAAATGGGTCTATGGAGTATAAGTTAATTAGGAATCTAAGTGACTGGTGATGAGACTTGATGGCATATGGCTTTGGAATGAATTTAAGAAGCTTAAGTTCATTTAAAAATAAAATACAAATATATCAGAAGTTCAAAAGAAGTCATAGCTCAAATTAAGTCATGCTAATGTTTCAGCCCCAATGCCAGCTAAAGATAACAATATTTGACGGCATACTGATTTTATCTCAAAAGTTTCTTCTCACCAACATGGATCAAAAAAGCCAGTAGCTATTAGTGAGGCAGGAATACAGATACTTCTAATTCAACACTAGCAACTCCAGAAGTCACCATCAAGAACAAAGTATGTAAGTACAGCATTCAGCCTAACATGCTACTCATTAATAACCCCATGCAGAGCCTACTTTTCAGTCCTCACAGCCACAGATCATCCTTATATCCATCAATCTCTACTTCATTTTTTTAAAAATCAATTTCTGTTCATTTTATATATAATATATAGGACATGATCTGGATAAATCCTCTACCATAACATTGGCACTGTATGAAGAGGTCCTGGGAAAGATGCAACAGAATCAAGAACTGGGGTGCTGGGAGTTTTCCAGATACTGTAGATACATGATCACATGGGGACTGGAAGGAACAAGGACAGATGATGGAAGTAAAGGGTTTATACTGGCACATGCCTCTCTCCTCTCAAGAAAAGGGCAGTAGTCTTAATTTTTGAAGTTCATCATCAGGCAAAGTTGTTTCCACTGCTTCTGATGTAACTACAACAAACTTCAAAGAGGTACAGTCTCACATCTCTTACAGGAACTGGTCCTCAGAGCACCACTATCTATGAGGAAAAGTAACAGCATCAGTAAGAAAAACATCAGCTGGTAAGTGCCATAAAACTACTAAATGTTTAACTTAGAATCAAAGAATCATAAACCATTCTATGCTGGAAGGGACCTCAAAGATCATCTAGTTCCAACTCCCTGCCATAGNGGCCACGCTTCTTTTGATGCAGCCCAGGTGGCTGTTTCTGCTCTTCCCAGAACTTCAAAGTGAGAGTAGAGGATAATGCAGTACGTTATATATGTATTCTAGGCCTCTAGTCATTTATATAGTTTTTTTCTTCACACTTTGAACAGGTAAATTTTCCAAAAGAGGACACTGTTTTTTCCAAAGGAAATAATACAGAAATGCAAACTGTAACAGTGCCTTTTACTAAGCAAACTGATAAAACTATATAACAAAATTTAGACAAGCTTTGCAGGCTCACTGGTTTTCAACTTGATCAATTGGATAAACAACACATTGTACCTTTTAATAATTTTCATGTTAATATTTAACCTCCAAGAATAGCTGTTATTGATTATTGTTATAAAAAAATCTTAACACAGAGCAGCAGGCTGCCATAGTAAGCCATAACACACAACACACGAAGACCTCTCCAGAATTACTTGATCATATTGTTTTCATATCACCTTCACCAGTCTTGTCTGAGCAGTCTCATGAGGCATATGCTTTCACTGGAAACCCATCTTGAGATCTACCTGCATTCAAAACCAATATGCATGGCACAGGTTTGCACTTTGTTGTCTAGGTAAAACACAAATGCTACAGTTGAGATTAGAAACATGTTAACATGGTTTAAGTATCAGCAGTGGTTTAGGTGATTATGTAGAAACATTTTGACAATGTCCACTCTACAAAAGAGTTAAAATCAAAATATCCCCAAGAGCATTAAGAGTCATATTTCAGTGTAAAGTAGTACTCTCAATTCTGGGAACTTCTGCAATCCAGGAATATAGAGCAAGATGCAAAATCATCGATATCACCCGTTTTATTTGTGTACAAACATAAAATATTGGATGTGGTAGATAAAGCATGAATAAATTATTAGAAGCTGTTGAAAGGTATTATAGATAAGCAGTATGTGCATTATTGATCATGTAATTCACTGGACTGTACAACCAGTTGGTATAATGGATTGTTATCCACTTAATTACTAGCACTATGAACTAGACACATAGCCTAATGTGGATGGTAACTCTTTTTTGTTTTCAGCACGGCTGAAAAGTATCCACAAAGTACTCGAGAAACACCAATATTTTTCTTACTGAGGTATTCGAATTTTTTTTTTCCAATGCTTTGTTTTTTCTTATCAAAGGAGTTTTTATGAACTGTATCTCCAGGAAGCAACATTCTGCCTGTGGAATTTCTCGGAGCTAAGAACCTGAGTCATCACCTGAGTGCAAACCCACTATGGAGAGTGATGGTCTGCATGCTTTGAACTGGGAGGAGGCTGATGACAGTGCTGAGATATCACTAAGGACTATGGCATTCAGTCTTCACTGAGAACCATCCAGCAACACCTGGCACCACACTTGTAGAAACACAAAGATCAATGATTTCAATACTGCATCTTTGTGCATAACATATTCACCACCAGTGTAGGTAGCCTTGTATTCAAACTGGTCAAGATAGCTCTAGAGACAACGAAAACTAAAAGAGAGCTGAAGTTGTCAGAGTCAAGTCACAGCTGACTAATGAGCTAATCTTTGAGACTTTGCTATATGGGAAGTCTATCTCATTGGACACAAAAAGCAAAAAGAAAACAAAACATATCAAAAGGTAAAGCTTGCATTAAAAATATTAGTTTAAAAAGACTGTGGATTGCCTATGACATGTAGTAAGTCATCTGTCTCTCTTAATAAATAGAAGTCATTATTTACTCATGAATTAATACCTGTAACTGACAAGGAAAACAAGCACATAAAAACATAAAAAAAATCTACTCTCCACAATTTGCCTGGAAGAGAATATGTCCAACATTTTAAATGAAAAAGCATTAAGGGTTACAATCTGTTCTAATCTCCATTATGTATTGGGAAAGAAAACAAACAGCAAGAGTTCAAAGTGTCCCAAACTTGCTCAGGAATAATAGAAAATACGTTCTTTTTTTAAAAGCATTAATTATATCATCGAAACTTGTCTGATGCTTTGGACCAATACCTATGAGATAACTATTTTGGCCCTTCAACAAATGTACTAATGTCCCAATAATACATCATCTTTGGATATTCATAGAATCAACCAGGTTGGAAGAGACCTCCAAGATCATTCAGTCCAACCTATCACCCAGCCCTAGCCAAACAACTAGAACATGGCACTAAGTGCCTCATCCAGGCTTTTCTTGAACACCTCCAGGGACAGTGACTCCACCACCTCCCTGGGCAGCCCATCCCAATGCCAAATCACTCTCTCTGTGAAGAACTTCCTCCTAATATCCAGCCTATACCTCCCCTGGCACAACTTGAGACTGTCCCCATCTTGTTCTGTTGCTGGTTGCCTGGGAGGAGAAGACTGACCCCCACCTGGCAACAACCTCCTTTCAGGGTCACCCCTGAGCCTCCTCTTTTCCAGGCTAAATATCCTCAGCTCCCTCAGCCTCTCCTCACAGGGCTGTGCTCTAGGCCCCTCACCAGCTTTGTCACCCTTCTCTGGACACGTTCCAGTACCTCAGCATCTCTCTTGAATTGAGGGGCCCAGAACTGGACACAGTACTCAAGGAGTGGCCTGACAAGTGCTGAGTACAGGGGCAGAATAACCTCCCTTGTCCTACTGGCCACACTGTTCCTGAAAGAAAAGTCTCATCTCCTAAATATAAAGCATATTCCCAAATTCAAGTTTCCTGTATTCCATTATCCATGTCTGCTGTTCAAGTATTTCAGTCTTCATGCAGGCAATGTAGTCAGATGTCATGGTACTAAGAATAAGGATACCATTACACTGCTTAACTATATTATTTTTCTATGTCAATAAACACATGGGATAATCCTTATAAAAATAAACATCGCACACACCACATCTCTAGGTAATGCTAATAAAACTACACTTCCAATGTCTTAAAGAACACAGGATTTATTCACTAGCATTTTAGCATATTAGTCTCAGATGTGAAAAATCATAAAAGTTTCATCTCAGTACAATTAAGGTAGTTAAAGCTTTACTTATGCCTCATATTTTCTTGGCTTTTCAAAAGTAAACTACTATTTCAGGTTGTTGTTACTATCACATCTTGTAATTCCTTAACCACAACAGGATGCAGAATGTTTTTTAAATGATTAAATGTATCTAATATGACAACACACTCAGATTAGAGGGGGTTTGCATGAAAAAAAACAAGTGTGACGAGACCCCAAATAGTTATATTAAAATGTTGTTTCGACTTTTCAGTGACTAATGGAGGAATCTAATAACTGCAAGTTAATATTAAGAGTTGTAAAGGGGAGGAAAAAAAAAATCTGAAATCAACTCTAACTTCTTTTTAGCTAATTTTGCTTGGCATATGTTTCAACATGTTCCTGTTCGTATGTCTTCAGTACAAGGTATTTAGCAAATCTTAATACATTATTCCAAATAAAATTCCTGCTGTACATGTTCCACTGAAGGACTGCTCTAAATTTACATATTAAATCTTCAACATTATTAACTCTGAAGAAATAAGCAAATAGGTATCTTACCTTGTGTAAAATCCTGCTGAACAGTTACAGACTGTATTAGTTGAATCTCTCACATGGAAAACTTCTCTAGGAAGTGATTCAAAATAATATTACCAAACCACAAATGCATAAATAAACAAATTTTCTGTTTTCCACTAGGAATTCTGAAGGTTGTAATGCTTTGAGAGAAATGTAGCTTTCTTTAAGTATTGAAAATTTTCTCAAATACTGTCGCTGCCTCATTCTTTCATTGCCTGCATTCTCCACTACTCGTTGCTGCCAGCAATCTGGCAGATGCAACAACACACTTTGGATTGAAGCAGGTGCTCTTTATTCTAGGCCAATGCAAGTGTAATACCCATGCAGGACAGAGGACCAAAAGCATAAGACTAAGATGGCCCAAAAAGGCCCTATCACCCTCATGGTGACTCCTTCTATCCCATCATACAAACAACATATTAGCATAATTTAGGCAAGTACAGCCCAGTCTTTAATATACATCAAGTCTTGCTTTTCCCCTGGGCCAGATGTCCCATTATCTTTTCCTCCCCCATGGAAGGCATCCTGAAGCTGTGGGAATGAAGGCCAAGTGTTCATACATTGCTTGTTATTATTTCTTTCTTACATTGAATTCCCTCAAAATACTACCACTACTAAATCAATTTAAAAAAAACCAAATCAGGAACCTCACTTAAATTGACTGTAATTTTTATATTAATAGTGATTTTAGCCTCTTGATTGAATTATTTTTTTCCAAAGTAATTTTATTGCTAATAAATGAAAGACATGAAAAACTAAATTGCATAATAAAGCATGAAGGGCATACAGTTATGAGATGCCATGCCCCTGCCCTGAGAGAAGCAAGAAGTGTTTCATGTTCAACAAAAATCTTAAGAGTAACATGCAAAAAAACCCCAAAAGATAATATCCTCCAAACAATTAAAACCCACAATTTTAAAAGTACTATTTCTCAAGACATGAGAAGAGCTGTAAATCAGTACCACAAGCAAGCACAATCTTTTCCTTAGCAATTTCTAAAATATTTTAAATAATTATTGGAAATAGATCTTCCCTGTTGTTTAGGCCCTTCAACAATTGACAACTGTGTAACTAGAAAACCAAATGATTTTACTGTCAGTATAATTTATCAACTTACTAAATACTATTAAAGCATTTTTTTACCTTTTATTAAGGGGGAAAAAAAATAAAGAAAGAAACAAGAAATTTCATGGAAAAAGAAAAACAATAAACCAACCATTTTTCACTTGCATTGAACTGCAAGTGAAAATCTCCCGGCATGAACATACACTAGTTTTTAGATAAGCATGTTCAAGTGAGTCCGGCAAGCTTGAGCTGATAACAAAGCACTTGTTGGGTACATGTGTTAGATCTGGTTTAAACCTCAAAGCTGAATGAAGGACAACACCATGAAGATGTTTTCCTCTCATGAACAAGACACACCTGTGGTTCCCTTTCACTTCCTGTTCAGGGCACATGGATCCCATACAATAAGATGAGCGAGGCGAGAAACAGGCAGTACAGGGCTCACAGCACTAACATTAATTAGTGTCATCTTATAATGCTAGGTAAACAAAATAAATAAAAGCATTCAGAAGCAACTGAAGAAAACAGATTGCTCTTTACAATCTATTCACCCAGACAAACTCAGCCTATCACTTTAAAACAACTGCTTTATATCAAGGGGTTCTCTAGGTTTTCCTTAGCACGGGTTTCTTTCTTACCCTCTTCTCTTGGACAATATGCTTTACTGGCTTCTAAAGATTAACTGCTTTAAGACCAGTATTAGTTACATGTAGTTTGACTTTATACATTAAATGGGAAACAGTGCACAAGAGCAAGTGTGTAAGAGAGCAAGCACAAAGGAAAGAAATGTGGATTTGTCAGCACTACACAAATAGCCCCTGTTCTCCAAGTATCAGCCAACCACTGGTTTTTGGGCTACTTAAATAAGCTGAAGGCAGAACAGTTATCAAATTCCACAATACTGGAACTTCAAGATATTCAATGAAATTGGTAGATAAGTTTAAAATTAATGAAGTACACAAATTAGTGAACTTCTGGAGCTTTCTGCTGCAGAAAGTTGTGAATACAGATGGTATCAGCAAATACAAACCAGAATTCTACAAATTTATAGACAACTGATAAATAGAAGGATATGAAAAGGAACGTACACCCTAACATTCTTAATACAAGGATGCTGGGGAGCGAGACAAGAATAAGTGGCCAAATCTGCCTAAATAGCAATTTGCTGCTACTGCCAGAGACAGTGATAACCCAGATGGACTTGGCCTCAGTCACAATGTGTTGTTTCTTGCTAATACCACATGAATATAAAGACATGAAATGTGTCCTTGTCATTTTTGGTATGGATTTCTACTCAGGCATAAGTAAATCAACATTCAAAGATTACATCTGAAAACTTCCCCTAATGATTTGTATTTAGACGATATTCTGTCTTCACAGTTGCTACTTAAATTGGCTCACTGCTCTACAGTAAGATCTAAGTATGCTAACAAACTAATGTCACATTAGGATTAGGACTAAGAAAGAAAAAGTGATTTATTTAGAACTCAATAATAGACATGGTGAAAGACACCAGTCAAGTCCATTTATTTTTATCACAACCACTGGTATGATATATCCCCTTTAAAAAGTGCAGAGAAAACGTTTAGCCCAGTTTTGGGCTCCCCAGTTTAAGGACAGGGATCTGCTCGATGGAGTCCAACAAAGGGCTATGAGGATGATTTGGGGACTGGGGCACATGCCTTATAAGGAGAGGCTGAGGGACCTGGGGCTTTTTAGTCAGGAGAAGAGAAGACAGAGGGGATTTACTAAATGTTTATAAATATTTAAGGACTGGGTGTCAGGAGTGGGAGGACAGGCTCTTCTCACTTGCTCCCTGTGACAAGGAGCTGCAGCACAGGAGGTTCCACCTCAACACAAGGGGGAACTTCTTTACTGTAAGGGTCACAGAGCACTGGAACAGGCTCCCCAGAGGGGTTGTGGAGTCTCTTTTTCTGAATACTTTCAAGGCCTGTCTTAATGTATTCCTCTGTGACCTAAGCTAGATTGTATGGTCCTGCTCTGGCAGGGGGGTTGGACTCGATCTCTTTGGGTGCCTTCCAACCCCTAACATCCTGTGACCCTTCCCCTTCAAAGAACAAATTGAAAAACTATGCCCATGCTATCAGATTTTTCAGAAGGAATATTCAACATGAATGTGTAGAGTCCTGCACCTAAGGAGGAACAACACCATGCACCAATACAGGTTAGGAGTTGACCTACTGGAAAGCAGCTTCATGGAGAAGGGCCTTGGAGTCCTAGTGCACAGTAAGTTATCCATGGAGAAGGAATGTGCCCTTGCAGCCAAGAAGGCTAATGGTATCCTGGGGTGCACTAAGAAGTGTATGGCCAGGAGGTCAATGGAGATTTTCTTCCCTCTCTACTCTGCCCTGGTGAGACCGCATCTGGAGTATTGGATCCAGTTCTGGGCTCCCCAGTTCATTGGATGCTCTCTAGCATATCCCTGTTCCTCTTGGAGAGCTACAAGGATGGTTAATGGACTGGAACATTTGTCTGATGAGGAAAGGCTGAGAGACTTGAGGCTGTTTAGTTTGGAACAAAGAGGACTGAGATAAGTCCTTATTAATATTTTTAAATATCTAAACGGTGGGAATCAAGAAGGAGGTGCTAGTCCCTTTTCAATAGTGTTTTATGATAGGACAAGGAGCAATGCATATAAACTGGAACACAGGAAGCTCCACCTCAACAGAAGAAATAACTTTTCTGTAAGGATGACAGAGCACTGAATAGGCTGCCCAGAGAGATTGTGGAACCTTCTTCTCTACAAACTTTCAAGACCTGTCTAGATGTGTTCTTGTGTGACCTGCCCTAGGTGATCCTGCTTTGGCTGGGGTGCTTGCACTCCATCATAGGTCCCTTCCAACCTCTATGACTCTACGATTCTATAAAGCAACAGAAATTGTCCCACCAACACATCTAGGGACCTCTGTCACCTGAGTAAACTGGCATCTTTGCAGTATTTAACACTGTGCAGCATGACAATGCCAACAGACGAAATTTATCAAAACCAGATAAAGCAACTAGCAGTCATCTTTTCTTACAAAGGAATACCACACTATTCCCCATTTTCCAGACCAAGAGTTTAACGTTGAAAAAAATATATTGTTTTTAAAAAGTGAAAGCACAGAATGAAATTAAACTGTTCTTGGGATCCTGATTAGTAACGCTAAAACCAGTGCATTTCTGTGCTTGTTTGTAAACACGGTACCACAATAGAGTATTTTGAGCAGAATAAAAAAGAGCTCAGTAAGATAGCAAGATTGTTCAGGTGCTAGGATGCCTGTCTGAAACTCTAACCAGTTCCAGTAAAGTGTATGCTTCATTTATTTATATTTGCCTAAAGGTTGAAACAGAAGCAGTGATTTCCACTTTTCAGCCCAAGTATCATTGTAAGGCTCCTACACACTGTTTAACAGTGCCCGTATTTTACCCCAAGCATGTCAGTGTTTCTATGATAAACTGGGATTCATTAGTAGCTCTCTGCATGGACAGTCAAGATATGTGCATGTGCAGACAAAATTCAAAGAATGCTGGAAATTTTTCTGATGGGATGAACAGATTTAACAGTAGCAAAAACATTACTGCAACTAAGATTCTTCATTTTTATACTCTACCGTGCATTTTTTATGATTCGTGTCTAAGATCCTGTTAAATATTTAAACAACAATACAATATCAGTAAGTAAACTCTTTAAATCAAGCATCCTCTATAGCATATAGTGGGAACAGATGTGCTCTTATTAAGGCTATATTGTAAGTGAACAACAATTTGTCATATTTGACATATTGTTAAATTATGTGCACCTGCCAGAACGGTAGTAGCAATTACGAACGATATATATACCACTTTTATTTTAAATACCTAAACAATTTACGTAGATGCGAATACAACGTATGGGAAAATTGTAATTTCCTAAATGTCATCACCAAACAACGCCTAATGTCCCACAATCTCTTTTTATGTATATTTTATTATAGCGCCCAACTGTTTCAACACTCTAGTGGCTGGACTTTAATGTGGTTCAAGCAGCCCCAAGTAACATCACCAAATGTTTAACATCTGTGCAAGTTGGACCAACAAATGCTCATATTTTCAGGAGGTCATGCTGGCCAGCTTTCATTAACAATTACTTTAAACTTCAGGTTTCTTTATAGCTTTTTAATTCAGGAAGGACATGTAGCGTTCACCTTAAGCTGTTAAAGTGTATAAATATTCTAAAGATTAATATAACATGAGTTGGGAAAAAGCTTGTTAAAAGTTTCTTTTTCTTCCCCCAATATTTGTATCTTGTTTAATTCACCAATTACTTTAAAACATGGAAGCGACACTTTTAATAAGATCATAAGAGTTTAGTGTATTTCCAGAACGGAGTCAGAATCTACCAGTTTTTAGTTCCTTTTAAATTTTCTTACTCCCTTCTCCACCATCTATAATATTCACAACACATTTACAACTAATCTGCAAAACTCCTTAATACTTTCCTTAATGTTTTCTTATTGAATACCTTCACTTTCGGATTTATTTTCTTACCTTGGATAATTCTATAATCATGAACCATTTTATCTTGAAAAATCTATCCAGTTTTCCATTTTTCTACCACATACATTCCCATAGCACATGGCAAGCCTTGAATTTTGCTGTAGACCTCTAAAACAAAGAGCTCCACTATGGGGTTGGATGAAAAGAATCCCACATCCTGAAGTCTCATGGGAATTCCAGGGAGTGACTTTTAGTGCAGTTTCAGCACTGTAGGGTGTACAACCACCTAATCCTTAAAGGTGCCTAAGAAACACTTAAATATGCAGGGCTCATGGGAAAAAGGGAAGATCTTTTAATAATAGTGTATATAAAAGAGAGGGCGATTAAAAGAACACAACTCGCTATCTATTTTGAAGATAAAAATAAAACCAGTAATTTGAAACGAGAACAGATGAGAGAAGACACCACTGGCAATCTCAGTATTTCATACACTAATTAACCCCATGAAAATCCAATTCTCTTTCCCCTTCTCTCACTGTGTCAGCTTCACATAACTTACAGCTTCACATTATCTGGCTGTGGGGTCTCTGCTTTGGGAAGGTACACAAGAAATAACCAGAAAGAGTGTATTTCCTACATTTTATCTCCATTCTCCACCAGAAATACTTGGTTTTACTTTGCAGGTGACAGCGCTGGAAAGAGATTGTCCAGAGAAGTTGTGGACTTTCCTTCTCTGGAGACATCCACAACCCTCCCAGACACATACCTGTGCAACCTGATCTGGGCAAACCTGCTTCAGCAGGTGGGCTACAACAGATAATCCCCAGAAGTTCCTCCAAGCCCTACCATTCTGTGATTCTGTTTTTGCTGTCTATATATTCCACTACATGTCATTTTAACAGCATGCAGCTATACACTTCTATTTGCTGGTGATAGGTGTGAATCAAACTCTTCTCAATACCTACAAGTTGCACAGAGATCCTGCTCTATAGACTCTACAGTGCTGCAGCACTTTCTGATCAAGTAATAGCTTTGACCTGCTACACTTGGAGGAGAATTTGGAGCAGGCTGCCCCCAACCCACTAAGTGATGCCAGGGAGACTCAGCCTCTTTCTCTAACAGTTAAGAATTATGACATACAGCTGTTCTGAGACTCAGCTTTGCTCAAGGACCTTGGACCCCACACATGCAGATGGGGACCCACATTTAACACACAGCTTGTTAGTGACTGCTTTAGAGTTTCTCCCTTCTATTATTTATAAAGAACACTGGTGCAAATACATTGGAAAGGAAGGTGAATATAAAGCTCACTCTACAGAGCATGAAGTTATCTGATTTTATTTTGGAAAATTTTGCATTATGTATGGGTTTACAGAGGGCTTTACGGACTCTCTTAACTGATTTACTGTTAAGGTACATATTGATTATGATCTCCAGTTATTTAAAAGGAGACTTGTTTACCCCGCAGCACTTAATACATTGATACATGTTTCAACTTAACAGTGACATTGGTAAACAAAAGTTACTGATCTATCTAGCGAGTTATAAAACTTGTAACACACTGTAAACAGCTCTGTCATTTTATTTAGCATATTGCATTGCACAAGCTCCTTTATTTACCTAGCGGTAAATCTTTATGCATCAAAAATGCTACAGAAGGCACAACAAATAAATTACAAACAGACACTAACGTCTGACTAGTTAATCAAACAAATAGGACATGTAACAAAGAGAAAAGCTATAAATATTGACAACAAGCTGCCTCAGTCACAAAAACATTCAATACTTCAGTTCTCAAGTGTGAGTTTTATATCAGTCCCCTGGAAACAGTTTGTATCCTCCAATAAATTTTTACAGTTGATTCACCTGCCTGATACCCTTCAGCCATTTCCTTCAGAAGCTGTCAAACCCGCCAACAATAATATATGGCCCGACCAACAAGAACAGCTGTAGCCATTCTCTCTGCTGGTTCCCGCACCCTGTTCTGCATAAAATAATACATCAAGATTAATTGATTTCCCGTCAGTCTCACAGAACAGAAAATTAATTTTCATGTAGCTATTTTCCCCAGCATATGAATTTCGAACATGGCAAGTAATTTAAGTTTTTAATTATTCATATGCAGAAAAAAAGAAAAAAAAAAAAAAAAGGGAGGGGTGTGGGGAAATAAAAATCACAACACATGACAAAGTGAGCCACTGAAAGCCCCAAGGCCACGGCCTTGCCCTTGATTTGTGCTGAGACAACAATAGCATTCACTAATGCCTATATAAATAATATATGTATTAACATACATCTTTGTACAACACCAATTTCTCTCACTCTGACCCAAGACTACCAGGTCATAAAGCAGCAGTTTGTCACAGTCCATACACTGGGCTATATGCAACACAGTATAAGAAAAACATATAACATGTCAGTCATCATGGATTGACGCCGACTGTTTCCAGAGCATAAACACACCTGTAATATAATGGGAAGGTAATGGTCAGTATTTGAGAACGGTAAAACTTACTCATCGGCAGGGGTGTCATATCTCAGCAAACCTTCTCTCCACAGGTGACACTGACTTGTGCAAGGAAAATTGCTAATGGAAAATTAAACAGAATAATCTGTCTTGCTCAAGTTAAATCTTTTCCAGATGATTGCTGAAGCCGTAAAGAAAAACAGAGGCCATTCAAAAGACAGTAAGATGTCATAAGAAGGCACATTAAGGAGCACCTCATTTGCTGAGGTCCAAATTTCTGGAAGCAGACAGTCTCACAAGTTGCAGAATAGAATTTGTGACCTTGAACTGGGGCCATAATTGTACCAGTAGACAACCATAACTTAAAGCATTCATTATAATAATTTGTGATGAAGTACAGATCAGTCATTATTTATTTAGGGCAACACAAGATCAATAATGTTAGGATTGGGGTTTTTTTTCCAAAAAACACAAACTGACCTGCACTACACAATGCTTGCAAATGACTTGGGGGTAAGGGCAAATTACAGGCTGAAAACATACCCACAAATTCCAAAGGACTGTGCAGATGCTGAAAGCATGCCACTGAAAATACTAACAGGTTAGCATAGAGTGCTCCTTCCATTATTGAAAAAGTTTGGGAAGATTGATTTTGTCAGTTAAACTTCACTTTAAAACTCCAAACTGATTGACAAGGTGCGCCGTAAAGCTATTCCATAGGAAACCTTACCATTATGAGTGGCATCAAATATGTCTACAGGGACAGAAATCTAAGGAAGATTAGCAAAATTATTAAAGCAGGAAACACTGCTACCATTTTTTGTTATATATTACAATGAAATGTTAACTAAGGAACAGAATCAATATAACAACTGTCATGGATGTGGTAAAAATATTCAATATAACTAGCGTAACAATCTGCATATAGTATAGGTAGGCACTGGTGCATGCTAATGGCAATGTAAGGTTCTATCAGCATTTCCATGACAAAACCACTTCCACTGTTTTTTTTCCAAACTCCCAGATCTTGTACTAAGAGAAAGCTGGGGGGAAAAAACGGCAGTTTTTTAAACTAAATCTCAGCATATCAACATTTTGTCTTTACAAGCAAGTTTTGAACAAGAATTCTAGGTTCTGGTTGTTTCAGAACAGGAATCCAGGCTCAGTATCTCCTCAACATATGTACTATAAAACTTCAGGTGTTTTTTGGTTGGTTGGGTTGGTTTTTGGGGTTTTTTTTTTTAAAGCAACGATACGAGTTAAAGGCCTTTATCGTCTGTAAAATTAGCCCTATGAATACATGGGTATTAATAACACAAAAATTATCAGACAACAGTCGAAATGTATATACCGTTATTTTCCCAATTAAGTGCATTTGTTAACATCCTGACATACTCTTCATTCCAAGAAAACACTCACTGAAAATAAAATTACATTTAAAAAAAAAAAGTTACATGTACCCCAAAAAAATGTTAAGAAAGTTTATATTTCAAAGTGCTACATTATTCAGGAACTACAAGTCATGTTTATTGTCATGTTTGAAGATAATTAGAGAGCTTTGAAGTCTAATATAGCAGGGGAACAAAAAAAAACACCATCTTGTCTAGCTTTAGAGGGAAATAAGAAAACTCAGCCTATTTCCTTTTCATATTTCAAGATAGTTAAAAGAAATAGTGCATTATACTTAGTAACACCAGCCATTCAACAACTGTGTGTCCTAGAAGTTTTTAATTCCAAATTTATCTGGGGTTGTCCTTCTAATAGTTACTTGCTTTTTCTAACCTTTCATTAAGAAAATAACCTTACTGAAAACATAATGAGCTCATTATGTTCACCACAAATATACACATTTGCAATCTTGTAAATTAATTGTATACACCGGCAGGGGGAGGGGGAAGAAACACCAACCAAAAACCCACACACAAATGAAAAAACCCCATAACTTTACAAAGTTGATACTGCTGCTATAGATACTGTTCCTGGCATATCTTAAAGGTCTTTGTTTCTGTAAATTCAATTGAGTGTTTCTATTCCTAAGTCTAGCAAGAGGTTCTAATTATTGTTAGAAGCCTAATTAGCATTTAGTATTACATTACAACAACTGCAGCAAAATTGTACCCGTTCTCCAATAAACAGTATTCACAGTGTGCAATCAAGCTGTTGTACGATGCAATGAGAATTAATAGCACTGCACGACAATGGTAAATCCTACAACTCCCGCTGTGTGTGTTTAATAATTTTTCACTCCTTCCAGATTGTTCCCATCAAGCACAATTCCCAAGATCCTAATCAGCTTTCCTCCCCATCAATACTACACAGAGATCTGAGCACTGAAAATTATCTGCAATTTCAAAAAGTGCTTTGTTGCATTATTAGGCCACTGACCTAAGAGGTAATGGGTAAATAGTTTCTGAAAAATGTCCAAAGCGCAACATAAATTAAAGCTTATAGTCTTGCCTGCTGTTCTTACCAAAGCTGTAACTGCAAACTCTAACGTTTTTTACACAAAATCCTTAATTATAGTGCTATTTTTACACGCACAGAAAATAAAGATGAAAATGTTTGTATTTAAGTAACTCCTTTTACTGTATTTTACGCAAATAATAAGTCAGAGAGCCTGAAGCACCTTTTAAATGTATTGCCTATAAGCAGGTATGTATCTCTCTATATATATACACACTGAAATGGAATCAGCATTTTAGTTTTCTTTTGAAGCCAAAGCAAACAATGTAAATCCTAGACAGAGTGGTACGTTGTGATGGTGAGAAGTTCAAATTTCACCATTTCCTTACAGCTTATATATTTCAAACATTTCTCTGCCGATTAAAGTTCACTTATTAGAGGAACAGTGCCATTATAAAGGATAACTTATTTCTGCAGGGAAAATGGCTGATGCCTCACTGATACATTAGCAAAGTAAATCCTCCATACACCCAGACAAATGAAACCACTTCCTGTATAAAACTGCCATGTCAGTGACGGGGTGCAAAAGGAACCAGAAATCTGACTCATAGTCCATATGCTGGTTACTGTGAAACACCAAACATTTGAATATTATGAAAGGAGTTGTAAGTTTGGCAAAGTACTCCCTCTGGCTTTGTTACAGTAATTTGTTTCAGTTAATGGAGTTTCAGTCTTTCCCCATAATCACTATCCCTTATTATGGAAATCTTATCTGTATAATAAACTCATCTCACAGGGGATTTCTCTCTTCCTTTCAGAGTTTGCCAGTGCCAGTACCATTTATGTTTTTACCTGGTAGTCAAAAAGTAATTTTATTTTACCTGGTTATCAGGAGATGTAAGCCTCTGGTACTAATTGCCAATTACCACTACCTCTGACAAAATACGGCATTATTATATATCTTCAAACATAAAAGAGAATTTGTTCATTAATCCTCACAACAGAAAAAAAAAAGAAGGATATGTGCAAGATGCTTCTGTAATTTGTGTCTGGTTTTGATGAGCTGATTATACACTTGAGGATCACACTTTACATACATAGACACAGTAACAAGCAAGTGGCAGGGAGAGGAAGAGGAAACCAGAGACAGAAAACCAGAAACTGGGTATGAGGAAAAAGTGGATAAGAAGTTACAGGATAGATTCACTACGGTCTAAGACATTGGTGGCCTTTAACAAAACAAAAGTAGTATTTCTCACATGAAATCTGAGTTTTGTTGATCAAATGGAAGCCACCTCAAAAAGCAACAATGAACTCAATGTTTTCTGGTTAGGCAGAGACAAATACAAAATGTAACGAAGAGCTAACACCAAGCCCTTTCTCCCCAGTAGGCAGAGTTTAATACACGCAAAATCAGTGAACTGTAAAGGCAGCTTCTCCTTCTCAATATACATGCTTTAGAAATATGGACTTGTGTATCCAGCCTGTAGAGAAGTTTTCCTGAACACCTCTGAAACAGCCTGATTTTATTAAATTAATCTGTATTCACAGAATAGGACATCCTGCTTCCTTACTGTGAGTTGAAGTCAAAAGTGCAGCTTGGTCATAGAATCATTGAATCACAGAATCAACCAGGTTGGAAGAGACCTCCAAGATCACATCAGAGGTGCAGTAACAAGGAGGTTCCAAATATGAATTCCTCACATGACATGCAGTTCTTGGTGGCTTTCACTTTGCAACATCAGAGATGTCACAGTGTTAGTGCAACTGCTGTAATTAAAACGGCATAACGGGTTTATCCAATGTAACACAAATGTTGCCTTCACTATGCAGCTAATGATCATGTTGTATTCCTAGACTTTTGAAAAGCCTTTGATACTGTTCCCCACAAAATTCTTGTAGACAAATTGGCTACTCATGGCTTGGATGAGCACACTGTCTCCTGGATAAAGCACTGGCTGGACAGGAGGGCCCAGAGAGTGGCAGTCAATGGAGTTAAGTCCAGTTGGTGGCCTGTCAGTCATGGTGTTCCTCAAGGATCTGTGTTGGGACCACTTCTTTTTAACATCTTTATTGATGACCTGGATTCAAGCATAGAGAGTGTCATCAGTAAGTTTGCAGATNCTCAAGCTGAAAATGGGTAGGTTTAGATTAGATATTAGGAAAAAGTTTTTCATGGAGAGAGTGGTCAGGCACTGGAATGAGCTGCCCAGGGAGGTGGTTGAGTCACCAAGCCTGGATGTGGTGCTTAGGGCTATGGTTTAAGGTGAATCTTGTAGAGTAGGGGTATAGGTTGGACTTGGTGATCCTGAGAGTCTTTTCCAACCTGGATGTTTGCGTGATTCTGTGATTTGCTCTTCAAGACTTCATTTCTTTTTTTCCCCTCTTCAGGGCACACATAAACAAATTTACACTTCGCAGAACCAAAACTCATGTAACTAATTTCATGATCCACTGTGAATACGAAACCTGGAACAGTCAGATGAGAACATCAGTGCAATTTTCATTCTGCACTGACACTTGTCTCCATTGAAGTTGGAGCTGTAATATGCTGCTGCATTGGTGACTGAACTCACTCCTCGGCCATCACTTTGACTGTTGATGAGCTCTCCAGGCAACTTTGTCCATTACTTCTTATAGGTTTCCTTTTCCCTAACCATGCAAACCTGTTCATCATTCAGTGTTAACCCCTTTCTCTATATTGTCTTTTTTTTTTTTCCTTCACCTTTAAGTTAGTGCATGATCCATGGCTTCGAAGTCTTGATCTACAAGCAGGAATGCCTGATTCATTTCATTTAAAAATATGAACCCAATAGGCTTAATCCCAAATCTCTGGCTCTGAACTGGGTTACTGTATGCTGTATTTGATTTGTATTTCTATCAGTATCAACCCAAGCATCCTCATACACAGCAGCTATGAACATGATTTATAGCAAGTCATTCAAGGCAAAGCCTATAGCTTCCCTTCACAATTTGACATTATCAGATTACTTCAGAAGCTGGCAGCAGCTACCATAAGTAACAAGCTGTCACTGTAAATAAATCACTCCCTCAGAAATAACAGTTAAAAATATAGATTAGCATGAACAGAGGTCAGTATTCCAGGCTTGGTTTTTGTTTCCCCTCTCAACCAAATCACAAATCAACCTTTTATCTGACCAAAAGGAAAACCAAAAATAAGCACAAAAGTTCACATTCGTATCCAAGGCAGACATTAAAACCAGAATGTTATTTAAACACCATACACACACACACCCTCAAACACATAAGCGTACGGTCTTTATTTAGAAAGAGACATCACAAGACAGCAGTAGACAACAACCTGAACAAGTTAAACATGGTCATTAAGGGCTTACCTTACTTATTTCCAAGTATTCTAAATAAAATCACTACATGACACTGTGTTTTGGGAATGACTGGTGTCACACTTGTGGTGTCACACTCACATTCTTATTCCCAGGCCTACTGCATCCTGCTAATGTAAATCTACAAAGAGATACTTGGAAAGTCCATCAATTGAAACACCAATGGACTCTGCTGCAGGAATGCTAGCTTGCAACATAGAAGCCCCATCAGAGTAAAATAGAAACTAGTACACAAACAACCTGCACAAAGCAATAAATAGTTCTTATCGTACACACTTTGTTTGCCTTTAAGCAACATTTAAAATTTAAAGAAATTTAAATTACTGCCTTAATATTATGAAGTCTTGATTTGCAGAAATCTTTTAATAAATGGAATTTTAACAAATATGAAATTTAAACTCATTTACTGTTGAGTCCCTTGTGGTAAACCAGTCAAGTGGATGAAACCACCAGCTTAGCACCTCAAAACAGAACTTATTAGAAAGCCAAAACAGCTTTTGATAGACTATTACACAATGACAGAAATACTTTCCTTCATTTGACATGACCTGAGAAGTCATATTGAGTACTTTCTGATCAATGAGTAGCTCAAACTTTAGAATAAATCAATGGTAACTGGAAAAGCAAGTTAATTTCTTTCATTTTACCAGCAAATGAAATCTGAAATGGTGAAACCTACTACTTCTACAGTTTGAAGGAGCAGTAACTAAAAACTGTTCAATGCGGCTCACCAGTACAAGTAACATTACATTTCTGAGGGTGTTTTTTCACAAAAAAGCATGTTGACATATTTTGATAAACTTACCTCTACTTGTTATATATCCAACACTCTAAGGGTAGATTTAATTAATGAGTGCACAAATCAAAACATGGTTTTCACAGACTTCTAATTCATCTCTAACTAGTTTTAACTATAAGAAGCTTGCATATAAAATAAGAAATTAGTAATTGAGAATGTCTCTATATTAAAAAAAGAAGAAGAAGAAAAAAAGGCTGCATGAATAAACAGGAATATATTAGACATTCTCCTGGATAGCACCAAAATACGTTTGTTTTCAATAGTATTATAACAATATGACTTAGCTCCTAACTAAGAGGTTCTCATAAGCAGTGATTAAAAACACAACTCTTTTCCTGAGGAAAAATGAATAAAAATTCTAATAGAGAACAATAATAATTTTCAGAACTGTAATTCAAGGCACTTGCCAATTAAATTACCATAAAACATTTCGGGTCTTACCAGGAATTGCACTTAGTGGTCTTACCACAATTTCACTGAGTAAAGGTATTGTTCATTTAAACATACGGCTGTGGTCAACTTCCTCTATCAAAAATCCTAGGACTATCAAGATCTCCTCTATATTTCATGTCATCTGACCAAATAATTTATTTTGCTTTTTTGCAGTTTGACACTTGAAAAGTTATATGCTCATATTTCATCATTCCAGTGGACTCTATACATTCATCTCCAGAGAGAAAATAAGAATTTGAAATTCTAGGAAACAAATTTATTCATTAAAATATTCACAATGTTTTTGATAAATGTGACACTATCAGCTAGAGAATGTTAGAATTTTGAAGCAAAAACTCATTTAATTATACTGCTTTACATTACCCATTCGAGTACCTTTCTTCAGTCAATACAGAACAAACATGAAAGAAATTGTGAGAAGTATTTCCTACAGTTTACCACTCTTTGATATGTAAATGGACCATTGCTCTTCCTTTTTATATTTTTCCTCTACCGTTATGCTGAAAAAGCATTTTTTTTCCCCATAAAAGACTGTACTACATTTATGAGCACACACATGCATAGATGTATGCACCAAAAATACTGTGCGTGAACATAGTGGAAGAGAGGAAAAGATGAAATGAATAGAACATGACTTCAAATGTAATTGAAACAAAATTTTAATTTTTAAATTTACTTTTTGCGTGTGCTGTGTTTGTATATGGGTAACACACAAGTACACATGCAAATTTCTGAAAAGCAGGGAACAGTTATGGGGGGCAGGGAGGGGGAATGTAGTTAATGTCCAACATTAGCTGAAGGTCTCTAGATACTAGCATCTGAGAGAGCTTAATCCCATGCAGATCCAGTATACTAAATGTGGATGAATGCATTTGGATACTCTAGACTTTCAGCTGGGGGGGTCTGTTCTTCAATAAAACATCTGATGTTTTTTCCCCAGCTCTTTTAAGAGGAACATCAGAATCAAGATAGCTATGTGAATACAAGCAATGATGCCTGCACTACAACCCAAGGGCTCCAAACCAAATTAAGCAAATTGATTCATTATACATTCTAAGTCTATGACTTTTACTGTGAACTTGAAAAGGTAGAAGTTGTCAATTAGCACACACAAGAGCACATGTACCTCTGTGGCGACAAGTAATAGGGGAAAGAAACAAGACTAAAGCAGGAGAGCTATTAGTCTTCAAGTACTTTGCTACTTTAAAAAAAAATTTAAAAATCCAGAGCTATTCTATGCTTCATGATCAAGGAAAAAATATTTGTGTCTGTACAGGCAAGGATGGATATCTCACAAGGGTCCAGTGAATAGCTCTGCAAAGCATGCAACAGCTCCACTCTCCTAATACACAGCTGGTAAATCTGCTTATTGAGTCAACAACTTCACTGCAAATGGTATAATATGTTTGGCAAAGGATGATTAAATTATTTGATTTTGCACTTGTAATCTACCTATGAAATCTTTTAGTCATCCCCCTCCCTCCCCTTTCTTAAACCTGTTATCCCCACCACATGCCACCTCCCCCTCTCAGCAAGGGCCTTAGTCATGAGAAATTACTCTGTTACCTTGTGCCCACAAGAAATCGTAAGGCCTGGTGTTAGAGCTATCCAGGCATAACAAGTTATTTCCCAGCATGCTCACTGATTAGCTACCTTCCATAACCATAAAGTCAACAATAATCTACCTACATGCCCTTTCTGCAGGTGGTTGACCTATAAATGTTAAGTGAGTGTCAGTTCAGCCTACATTACTTGGAAAGCATTATGCGTAAACATTAATGCTGCACCATGTCCTTAACCATGCAACTGGGACTCTATATTCTGCAAAATAATACTACCTGATATGATTTTTTTCTGTGCCTCTGTAAAAGCTTTTTTCCATTATTAAACTATCCACTGCCCTTCTGGTCTGAGATTCCATTCTTTTCTTCAAGTATTCCCCATAAAAATTATAAACAACTTCCTCTAGTTTGGGGTCAATTCATCCCCTTATAGCAGAGTCCCTCTTCTAGACCTCTAGGGACCCAATATACTCACACAACTGGATATCAAACACACACATAACCTGCACACTGCAACAGTGCAAACTGAAATAGTAGTAAGGCAGGTAAGTATTTTTTTCTAGGTATGAAATTGTTTCATTTTAAACCAGAGATATTGATAACAAAACCAAAAAAAACCCCACAAAAATCTACTGGAAGATTATTGTCATTTGCCTTGCCGAACACCAAAGCTCTTGCTGTTTGTTGGTTAATTCTGTCCTGCACCATGGGCAAAAAACCATTCACCCTGTAACAAAGCCATTCAGTGCAGGGCAGATACTGCATAAAAGAGACCCTTTCCTGTCTGGGAAGGCAGGAAAGTTCGCATTCAAGGTGCACAAATACTGTGTTCCCTGGTGTTCTCCAGCATAATCTCAGCTCATACATCTACACTATTCTTGTGAGCATGAGAAGAAACTCAGTGGAGAATGCAACTGGTGATGCAGACAACTTCACTTTACACATCCACGGACTCCTTTAAACAAGGAGAAGTAACCAGTACCATCTGCTCAGACAGGTGAGTTTTCACTGAAGGGAGGCTCTCCCAACAGATTTTAATCCTGATTGTTTTCTTCTTTCTTACAGCTGCTGGATTGCAGTTGGGATCTTGTAAGATCAAAGACTAAAGATGCACAAAAAGAATATTTAATTGTAAAAATATTTCAGTCAGTCTTTATGAGAATGTCCAGATCTTTACATGCCTATTCTTCGAACTAAGCCTCACTTTTATGTGAAAATTTTTCTAATACAATATATTTGGTACATTCACCTGACTTCTTCCACTGCCTTAACAGAATACATAGGGCACAGTACTTAAAGAAAACCAAAACCTCACACACCAAAGGAATCACCGCTAGCAAATAAAATGTTATGATATGTACCATAAAAGCAGTGTAGGAGTAACAGTGTCTGCTACATTCAGCCGGCAGTATTGAAAAGCACAGAGCCTGTGATTTCATGCAGTGCCCTGTGACTGGAATGATAACAATCCACATTCCCTGTGCAGTCACTCAAACCCTTCCCTTTGGGTATTGCGGCACTGAATGCTCTTTGCTATTAACTACAAGTGAGATGAAAAGAGTGTGTCACCTTCTTCGGAACTCTGAAACGCACAACTGCCTGACACTGTTCCAAAACCAAAATCAAAGACTCATCAATTCTTTCAGTTGCTTTCCAGGACTAATTCTTTCACAGAAAATGCTAAGGAGATAAGCATCCAGCTGATTTAGTAAGCAATATAAGACATAGTATTTTGTTAGCACTGAATTCAATGGCTAAACTCTTCTAACTGCATAATTATGACCGGTTCTAAAACTCAGCCTGCAATTATAAATACTGTCAAATTAGCTTCCAGAAGCCTCTCCAGGCAGTGGAGGTAGATGTATTGCTGTATTTTACTTTAAGGATGGCAAAAGGTGAAAATCAGTTTGTGGACTTCAGTAAATATTTCTACAGAGCAGCTTGCACAGAGAGTTGGTATTTTAAAGCAATGTTAACTTTAGTGATACAAAGCACCAACACCAACCCTTCCCAAGTTAAACATCAGTTAGGTACTCTACTGCAGTAACAACTGCCCCCATCACTCTGCCACAAAAGAAAATCCCATCTGCTTTCATCTCTAAAATTAGTAAAATACTTGGAATAGCAAGTCTTAGGATGGCAAATAGGAAAGGCCAAGAGAGAAACTGAGTGTAGAGTTTAACCAAAGCACACCGGTATCAGCTTCTTTACACAGTTTTTAAGACAGTTTTGCCAAGCCGATTCATTAATTATAATTTTAGAAAGATGGATAAAAATAACTCCCAAGTTACAGAGTAATCACTTTGCCTTCCTGTAAAGTAGCCAATTAAGAATCAGTGTTCCATCACCCCAAATTACAAGCTCTTCAGATACCTCAACATCACCTGAATAGCCCATATTTGGGGGATCCTTCCTACTGTATGACACAAGTAACAAATTCTAAGCATTCCAAAATACTATCCAATATAAATTTTGATGCATAGGGATAATCTACTTTTACAATGGCGTAAAATTCACATACTGATAAGGGTCACAACATACTGGACCTTAAACTCATCTTCATCCTGACCTAACTACATACTACACTGCCACTTCAGTATTGATTCCACTCCTTGGTAGTACAGTAGCACTCAAATTGAAACCAGCTTAGGTGAGAAGTTTGGAAATACTGTGCCTCAAAAGGAAACAAAAATTCAATTCTCAAACAAACAAACAAACAAAAAAGATGCCTTTCTAGAGCTGCTCAGAAGCTCAGAACAGTAAAGATGGACAATATGCACATAATACAGTAAAAGCCATGCCATTTTCTAATAGTCACAACTCCATCTATCTGATCAAGAGAGAAAAACAAGACATGAACTCAAAGTCTCTAAGCTATCACACAGCATTATTTCCAAGATGTTCACTACCACTTACTTTTTACAGCAAAAATATGCCATGCATTTTTACCTTCATTTGCACTCCATATTCCATATTCTTTCAACAGAAGCTAGGACATTGTTGCTCGAGTGTAAAAGAAATCAGTATTTCTGAAAAAGTTACCCTTCAAAAATTAATGTTGTAACGTCCCTCACAAGTACAAAAACCAACACCCAATAGTGAAGCATACATTATTATTACCTAGTACACATTTATTGCATGGTAGAGCTCAAAAACAGTTAAGAAATTTGAGAAGTTACTTTTTTTCCTCTACGCAAATTTGTTAATGGGTAACATAATGGTAAGCCATGTTTGCTGGCATTCTGTGAAACATCTACAAATTGCCTCTGCAAAGCATTATAGGTTGTCAGACTAATGTAGTTGAAGATAATTTGGCCTTTCAGTGAATTGAACCTCACAGCACGATTATACTCCAGCACCAAGTAGAGTGTCACAATTATTCTTTCATGCTGAATTACCATATAATGTCATAAGCCTACCTGTCATAAGTCCTGCAGTCGAGCTTGAATTTTTTCTAAATCTATGGTTCATGGCAAAAAAATGAATTTTTTGCTTCTAATGGAAATCTGATTGTTTTTATCAACAACGAATTTCATAGCAAATCAAGGGATATGCTTGGACAAACAATCCGATACTCAAGGTTAAAAAACACACAAATAATAAATTGCTGGTGTGTCATGTTCAATTTTTACTACTGCATTACACTGCAATAACCATAACAGGATCTAAATTGTTGTCAGAACATTAAACAAACCCCCTTACTTCACAAAGGCATCCTGCCTGAGTAATTCACACAACGGAAACAACTATCACATTTTCCACTGTCCCACCACCATACCATATATCAGTGGAGTCCATGCATTTGGACAATTTTTTGAATAAATTACTTCCATCCTGGCTGCCGTTGCCACTTCTGTTAAGAGACATATCAGTTTTAATTGTCTTTCTGTCTATTCGGAGCCACTGTTTCTATGGCTCCTTCCTGCCCTCACATCCTGACCACCAAAATAAACTATGACTGTATTAAATTGCTAGTGCTAGGCAAATCAGTGCTCTAAAAAGAAATAAATAAATTCATAAGGTCACTTGTCATTTCCACTGTTATTAGCCCTCTTCCCTACATTCTCCTGAAAGTTGGGGAAGGGGACAGGACTGGGGTAAGTTAGGGAGCTAGATCTGACTTAGTTTAAAAAACACATTATGTAAATCCAGCATGTAGGGTTGGCCGGATCAATATTACCATGAAAAATGCTAGCTTCGCCCTTGCAAAATAGCATCAAAAAATTACGAAAAATACTACAAACAAAAATAATCCTAAAATCTTAATGAGGTTGACAAGTTAGGCTCCTTTCAAGACTCAAATGCACCTTTCTTTATTTGTTCCTACCCTTACATGAAGGCAGAGTTTTAATTACACACAGACATAGGAGTTTGTACTTCATGAAAAGAGATGTTTGGATCTGAATAGACCAGAACTGGAAAAAAATATGAGTTTGTTTAAAAATATAACGAGCTTATTTATAAATACTGGCTTTACCTGCAGCTGAAAATGGATCACCACCTGATGGATCATCAACTCAGTATATTTCTGAGAATTCATACATTTTAAGGTTTAATAACTGCATATTATGTTACGTGTTTGTAAGTTTAAAAAGAGCAAATAAAACAGTATTAACACTTGCGACAGAAAGGGTATATAATGCCTTATCTCGATTCAGAGGTTGAACAGAAGCAAAGAGGAGGCCATATGCAGCCTTCCTCCCTCTACGCAAAGGTGTTCACGCATGGGCTGTTTATTCACTGGTTTCCATTTCACTAAAACATGGCCTAGTGCACAACTGAAGAACCAGAGATAGTAATGGGCACAAAGAAGCTGCGTCTATACAATAGTTCATGACTTACCATCACATTTTACATTGCCTTCAATGGCGAACTTCACTGACAAACTACCCTAAGTCTGGATCCAAGAACGTTTCATAAACAAGGCCCTCTTGTGACTGCTGACAGCTGAGCACAGCCTTTCATACCAGTGATTGCAGGTTGGTGTCCTCAAGATGCACAGCCCGCCCATTGATGTATTGCTGGGCAACCCTCCTGAGCTCTCATTCTCTCATTTAAAAAATGGAAATAATGAAGCTAACCCAAACTCCCTCACCTTCTGGAGTGAAAATGTAATGTAACATATGCCCAAAACATCAATACTAGACTTATTTTTCCTTGTTAACTAAACCTTTACCGGTTGGTACTACTTATTTATAACCTCCAAAGCAATAATAAACACAGAACTATGATTTACTTCAAGTCTTTGTATTATTAAAATGCTTTGTCTTATTGTTTTATTGATTTACAATCTGTCCTACTTACTTTTTTAGCATCTGAAAACAATCAAGGCACAAAGCTGCAAAATGTTTAGACATTAATTGTTATGAGACAGCATTTTATTCCAGGCTAGGGGTTTGAGTCCTCGACTGCTAAGCATTCTGGTACAGAAATGATTTATGGCCTTGTAGCAATAACGATGCGGCAGAGCCATTAACATATTGGCAGACCCTAGGATGGATTATCGACATTGATTATTTCATGGACCACTGATATCCATTTGTTAAGAGAAGCTCGAAGATGGCCTCTCCCTGACTGAAATCTTTTACGAGCAGACAGCATTTTAAGTATTAGGAACCTGGGATTTGGGCCATTTTTTTTTTCTTCCTTTCCCCACAGCCCCCCCCCCCCCCCCCAAATCTACCTCTGTCTTATCTTAGACTCTAACAAGAAGTGTCAAAAAATAAAGTTCATTCTTCACTATGGTCTTAATTTCTCAACACATCATAACCATGTCTTCTTTAAAAATTAATGATTGCCAGCATTTAGCCACTGGTTGTTGCTATGAAGATCTATGCAAAAAGCGAGGATCCCTATAGAGTGCATGATATATGGAATTCTCTTTATTACTACAATAAAACTTACTGACATTTCAATACTTCTGCAAATAGCATTATAGTATCAATCTTCTGAATTAGGTTGAAAATTAAGTTGTAAATTAAAAGAAAGTGTACTTTGGAATACAACATGATATGTCACCTAGAAAAAGACCTTTGTGCATAACAGAGCTGAGCAGAAAAACTGAAAGAAAAGCCCAGGTGCCTCTAAAGTGCCTATTTCATCATAAAGGATCTAGGTTATATTTTACAAGAAGAATACAGTCTGAAAGCCCTGATATTCACCTCAGGAGAACAGAATCTGAATCTCTTAAAAAAAAAAAAAGAAAAAGAAAAAAAAAAGATTAATTTGACTCATTAGAAAATATGCCAAAAAACCTTTTCAAAGGACAGGTGGGATTTTAGGTGGGAGGAGGGGTAGAAGAGTGTGGAGAAGGAGGGAGAAAGATGAGAAGGGAAGGAAAAAGGCTTTAGTTTAGTACAGGGCCTCAGTGAAAATACCTTTCCTTCCTCAAATACACTTCCACCTACTTGAATTACCAGAAAATAACAAATTATAGCCACTATTATACTTGAGTTGTGACAAAAAAAGTAAAAAGTTTTATATTTCAATCAAGGTATAACTTATAAACACTTTCACTTACGGACCTGTTTGAGACTTAATAATGCAGGTTAATGGCTGAAAACCAAATTTCTGTCGTGTGTGTTCCGCCCCCACCCCGCTCCAAGACAGGTCTTTCAATATTTGCTAAAACAGGAGCTGCTAAGGAGGTGATACATCAGGCCGAAATTCAAGCCAATATAAAAAATTTATTCATGTTCACTGCATAAACACAACCTAAAAAAAAAAGTTGGTTTTCAATAGGAAAAAAGCACATACATTAATATCCAAACTAGGAAGATGTTATACAGAAGAACAGGAACCAGACTTAAAAAAAACAACTCAGGCCTCTAGATCAATTTATATATTCAGCAATCTTGATCATAAAAAGTTCCATTACCAACTCCTCCATATTTAGGAGACTGAAGAGAGACATGGTGTTTCCTGGATATAACCACATGGCTGTTAGAGCAATCAAGCTAATAAGACTGCAGAATTTCTTTTTTGAAAGTGAAAGATATCACCGTAAAGATATTAAAAGCTAAAATATTCCCATTCATTAAATAGGTTCAACAGTTAGTCACTAAGTGCTATAAAATCAAGTTAGTTATCATTTACAGTTTATAATATCCTTCATAAAATGACCACCTTCATTATGCCTTGTCATAGTCCTTTTGCACAAAGAGCATCACACCTAAGAGTCAAAATGCATTTGGTTTGGCTATGGATCACCATCTTCCAAAAAACTATCTGAAATATGTGTGAAGAAAGGTGCTCCTGGCCTAACCGTACATTTTTTACCACTTTTAATGTTTCAATGTGTAACCAGGTCCCAAATACACACCTGAATAACATTACCACTATCACCAGTATGATTTTAATCAAGGTGGTGAGAAATACTGATGCAACTTGGTAGATGTGCCCGTTTTTGTAAACTACACAGAAACCGTGACAGAGATGGCTTCAAAGGATGTACTTTTTCTAAACTGGAGTTTATTTCTAAATGGAAGACAATTTCTGAATTTCAGAAACAAAATTTGTGTTGACCATTAACTGCCTGGGAAGAAAAAATATCCCACAAATATACAGACAACATTTGGAGGAATAAGTTTTCAAGTAATTGTGAACAAAGGCCTTCTTTATTTGGCTGCCTTGCCTTGCATCCTTCTGGAGATGTGATAGCAATTGAGAATCCTGAGATCCCTTAAGTTAAGAATCCCAAATCCAAGCTGGCAAAGACAGGCAGAAGAAAGCACCTTTAAGCTAGCATTTGTAAAGCTAGTCTCCGATAACCACTCCAGGACTGAGGAAGAAAAGCCACAGTAGACTGCTCACCTGGAAGAGTCATAAATACCATCTACATGTGTGTGCTTAACAGATACTCTCTATGACAGCTTTAGAGTTAACAGTCCTCACACAAAAGGAACTGCATCAGCACCTAAAGCAATCTGATCATTCCATATTGATACAAGGAGGTACAAAAGTGCAAGTCAATGCCAAAAATCTGCAGAAAAGCATTAATTTTCCAAGTTTCATATAAAATAAGATAATAATTCATCTACACATATAAAATAACCCCATATCACATGGCTTTACACAAGGAATAATTCCTGAGTATCAAAATATTGTTTGGTCATGGTATCAGCTGGAAACTGCTGCAATATTAAATACAATGATTGAAACCACACAGCATTTATTAACAGCTATGTTTGAAAGTTTAACATTTCCATATGAACAAAATAATCCCCAAATTTAACATAATCTCTGTTCTAGTTTGAAAAAACTAATCACGATCACTACACAGATGGATTTTAAACATACCACCCAGGAAAAGAGACAAAATAGGACAAAGCTAAGAAAATGCATCCATAAGTCAGAGTCTTCATAGCCTATATGCACACTTTAAGCAAGATGTATTTTATTGAAATGGAATTATGTTTTTACAGTATTTGAGATGGCAAAATAAGATGAGTTACTGAATCTACACTTATAATTGCAGATTTGCAGTACCACGTTAAAATCATTATCACATTCACCTCTCTAAACATTACGCAATGACTACAACTACTACTGTTTAGCAATAGATCTATACCAATTTCAATGGACCGTGATTTTCTATAGTGAACCCTCAGACATGCTGCACTTATGTTGTTCTTATCACCTAAGCCCATTAAACCACAACTAGTATTAAAACAGAGCCTCCGCTCTGTTAGTTAACTTCTAAATGACTAATACACACAGAAGAGAAACACCATTGAGAGCAAAACAGGCAAGAAAGAAAGAAGAAAAGTGACTCAGAGTCATGTTTGTGAGATTTTCACAGCTAATCACACACAAGACTGATTCACTGCTCACCTCGCTCTGTTCACTCATTTTTCATATCATACTTTTCACTGCCCCATCAGCCTGCTCCACCAAGGTCAAATGAAGGAAATGATAGCACACATACCACATTAAGATTTATTATAAACAGATTTGCTTTCTTCTTACGTGGAGGAAATACGTTACTGACATTGTTGTTTATAAAAATTAAGGTAAGAAGTAGAGGCTATCAGATTGGACACATTATAAATGTAAAATTTTAAATAAAAAGGGAGCCGCTTACCATTGCAGAGCCTGAAGATTGTTAAGTCAACAAGATGATTGCCAGTATATACTATGAAAATTATCGCTGACTTTTTAAAACAAAATTTTTCATATTCTTTAATTATCTAATCTGGGTCATAAATTCCACATCAGCCAGACTAACAAAGCAAAATCTCTATGAATTTATGTAGGTAACAATTATGAATAAAAGTGCACACAGAAGACCAGGCCCTGAAAGTAAGCCACTAACTACAAGAGATAATTTACAGCATGGTAAATTACAAAGCCAAGTGATTTGGCCATCAGTAAGTTCCCTCTTCGAAAGCAGAGTAACGTTTCACTATTTTAAACCAGTAACTAACGTGGTAAAAAATTGTCAAGTTACCTACAAAGTAGCTACTTATTTCTCAAACAGGCAGCCAAACATCAGATATCTTTTACTCTGCGTACAGAAGCCTATTATGAAGATGCTCAAAACTTCTATGTAGTTTAGTGTCCAACATGGAAAAAGTAGATTCTACGAGACAGCATAAAAGAGAATAATAAAACAATCTTTTCACGTTGCCTATGAATAACCACAGCACATAACTACACTAATATGCCAAGAGTATAACAACTTCACTGCAGAACATTTTATACAAAGATGTTAAGCACATTTTAATAATATAAAGCATTTCACAACTTATTCTCAAAGAGTCAAATGATCTATTTTTATAAAAGAACTGGACATTTTTCTTTGTATCTCCTCAGCCAAGCACAACAGAAAGATAATTTGTATCATTAGTTTAATTTTAACAATTAACGCTGAACCCTAAATGGGACAACTACAAAAAAAGATGACTGACAATTATAGCGGATGCAGGGCCAACGCAATCTATTCACTACTTCCCACTAAAAGCACTGACAATCATATCCCTGTATTTACAGTGGCATAGAAATATAAAGCAAAATGTGAAAGATGACAAAAACTTGTTGCAAACATCAGATGTGTTACAAGTATCTAAGTTCACAGAAATTACTGACTCGTCAATCCACGCTGAAGAGATATGACAAAAATACAATTTGATGAAATAACCCAAGCACATCCTCAAAAAGTTACATTAAGAAGGAT
This sequence comes from Ramphastos sulfuratus, assembly GCA_013399055.1. Taxonomy (NCBI): domain Eukaryota; kingdom Metazoa; phylum Chordata; class Aves; order Piciformes; family Ramphastidae; genus Ramphastos; species Ramphastos sulfuratus. The sequence goes on from WBNM01026473.1 coordinate 134,363, forward strand.
AGTCCTCTAAATCACGCTTAAATTTACTATGTAAATGGCTGACAGTAGATTTCCATACTTACCAAAAATGTTATCTAGCAAATGAATTAATGTTCTCTTCTCATATACAACAATACCACATTGGCTGCTCCTTACATGGCATAAGGGGTTGCATATAGTTGTATGTACATACAGTAGAATTTGACCTGACACACACCTACAAGAACTTGCCCAGAACAGCAAGAATCCTACTGTTCTCTTTCGTTTAAATATTTATATAAAATAATTCTCACATCTGGACAGCCATAAGATATGGCATAGAATTATGAGACCTCATCTTTCACTTTTGTTCTCAATTCAAAAATTTATGGAAAATGGAAGAATACAAGTGGAAAAATCACACATAAGTGTTTAGGGTTTTTCTTCCACAGAATTCCACTTCATACCAGAACAAGATAAATTCCCATTCCCAGGGTACCTTTTCACACACCTTTTCTTTGCATTAACAGATGACACAGCAAACTATCCCCTGATGATAACCAAGTTACTTACAAAAACAATGTAAAATATGTCATCTAAATTAATATTCTCTACACTCGAAGAAATTAATTACTACTTGTACTAAGAACAGCACCCATATCTGTCAACTTTCCTAACCAAAAAGCTCTAGAAGACAAAGGCTACCCAGCTGCTTCCTCTTGTTGCAGAAATTGGTATGCACACACTGTATAAGGGATATATGACATTAGTATGACCAGAATTACTCTAGATGATTTAGAGAGTCCTCAAAAAAAAAAAATTAAAAAAAATAGAATACAAGGGAAAGTAGCAGATGATAGAAACCACTCATACCAGCAAGTCATGCCTTCCACAGACACCTGCAATGCATCCAATGTTCAGAACCCGAAACCACCGCACATGACCACAGGCTTCAAAAACAGATTAGTAAATATATATCTTACAACATGAACAATACCAGTTCTTCCCACATAACTTCCACCCATCTTCCCAAGTCCAAAATAATTCCCTGGAGATGTTTGGAGACTATTACTGAAGACAAATTCCCCAGTATAAAGATGGTTATGTGTTTCATGGACATTCTGAAGACTCATCAGTAAAACAATATACTAAAATTATCTTACTAGCAATTTATATATTGAGATGCATAATACTAAACTGCTTTTGTTACAATTCTATTAAATGCATTATATTACTATGTAAATAGCTGTTTCCAACATACTGCTGAAGCCAACAATTGAGGACAGTTTTTTTTACTCCGACCAATTGTTTTTCCCCAGTTGAAAGCACATCAGGTTACTACATGGAAATGTCTCGTTAGCACAGCACATTCGTTTTCTTCATAATCTGCTGAGGGAAAGGAGGAGGTAATAGCTTGGGCCAAATCATGTTCTTTAAAGTGCCTATGTCAATCTAAAGGAATCCCACTGGAGCGAACACAACCACCCAAACTTGCCAGCAGAGAATATTTTGCCCGTGATGCTGTATCTAAACCTTCTTTTTTATTTGCATTCCTTGCTGGAATGATATCTCCTAAAACTAAAGCAGTTAATAAAATTAATACCTATTGATTTGCTCCATGGCAACTCAGATTTTTCTTGTTTATATAAGAAGTGAAATAAAAACCACTCTGTGATCCTCATGTAAATAAAAACTGGTAGCAGTCAAAAGCCAAAGGTCTGTTTCTCATAAAAAACAGACAATAGTATTTTGGTACTGAGAAGCTATGAGTGGGACAGCAACTGATTTTTCTTCTTTAACATGAAAATGCACATAATGGGTTTATTATTACCATGCATCTGAATGCAGTATCCAAAGGTGTGCCTCCTAGCAGGAGCACAGTTTGTAAGGGAAGTAAATATTTTTATTTATGATAGCAAAAGCAACAATAACTGATTAAAGTAAATTTAGTGGAAACATTAAAGTAACGGCTGTAGAAAGAAAAATTTATTCTGCTCTAGCATACTGTGTGAACTTATTGAAAATAATCAAGTGCTCAGTTTGAATTAACAGAGTGTGAGTGAATCTCACGAAAAGGAGAGAGAGATAGCAATAAAAAGCACTAAAATGAATTTGCTAGCTCCTTCTGCTGCTTGGTTTCTCCACATATTTTAAGAAAATCTGCAAAGATGCAAAGAATCCTCCTGTGTTCTGTTAGCAGTAAGTAAATTGCTGTGGGCTCTGAGTGCTGGAATACTTTAGCAGGCAATTCCTCTCTGTCTTTCATTCTGTTTGTCTGTGTTAAATCCCCTCTCTGCCCTCATCCATTCTCACATCCAGTTCCCAGCTTTGTCCATCCATCAATCCACACACTTTGTCAGTGCTGACTTCATCCTGGCTCTCGCAATCACATCCAAGCAAGGCTGCTGCCACGAGGGAGCTTTTCGCCTCCCATCTGCGTCTCCCTGATCTGCTGACTGAGGCCCTGACGTTTGTCGTTCTCTATTGCACAGGCAAGCAAAACCACTAATACTGAACCTGATTTCTATCGTGCAGCTTTTCACCTTTCCTATCAGGAGGAACAGAGAAAGAGAGACAGACAGAGGAGGGGAGAGAGAGGGAGAGAGAGGGAGAGAGAGAGAGAGATGTTTGCTGAATTTTCTAAAACAATTCATACTCTAGTCAGGTTGAGGCTCAATTCATCTTCGGCTCTACAAAACATCAATAGAAATCACAAGGAGAAAATGTATCACTAATTAAGGGTTGATCAGCTCTATGTCAAGTGCAGTTTAGGGAAAAAACTGCAACAGTTTATACAGACTCTGCGCCAGCTGAAATCCATACAGCAGTTTTCTGGCTTTAGGTTAAAATCCCATGTAATTTTCTTGCATAAAACATGCTGTCTTAAAAGCAAAATTGTGGGAAAATAACACGCCAAAAACAGATGTCGCTTTATGCAAAAGGTAATTTACAAAGATGTAAATTTCAACTGGAAAAACATAAAAGGTGACTGAGGAAACAAATTGTTACCTAGCAATGAAATTATATTAAATCATTCTTCACTGTTTAGCCTGCTTCCTTTTCTCAGTTCAGAAGTGTGATATTCTAAGCACACACTAACTCCTATTAGTGTCTTCCTTTTAATTAGTATCTAGATACTTGCTAAAACATGGTGCAGCTTCTTAAATATATATAATCTCCCTAGCAGTAGCTACAAGTGACAAAAGTTCTTCAAACATTCCATTTACGCACTGCGAAGTAGAAATAGGGTAGAAGACTATGTGCTAGTACTTAATTGGCAGTTAAGCAAGGAAAAGTATCTTATCAAATGGAAATTAACTCCTTTTCATCATTATAATATGCTTGACTCTAAAATTGTATTGTAAAAAAAACGGAGAAAGAATGTTTCCGACGGGTCATTTTAAGAACAGAAATATAAAGCTGGCATGAAGTCACTCACCAAGCAACTGAAACCCTCCCACAAATAACTTCTGTGTTCTGGTATAAATCCTTTTGCCAAATTGTATTTCAGTTTACAAACTGTTCACTCTCAACAACTTTATATAAAATATTTTGATAATTTTGAATGAAAGATCCAGTTAGCATGAAGATACGATTGCTATAGGAGCTGTACAACATGCTACAAAGATTCTGGGAGTTGCTGGGCTAGAAGACGCTCCATTTTCAGTCCTGGTTATACTACTATCCCTGTACTGCTAAGCTCAGAAAATGCTTCTGATTACTCATTTCTATAAATGTAAAATGAAGGGGGAAAAACACAAAACAAAACACAGCACCTCCAAAAAACAAACCAAAAAACCCACACTAAATCAGGCCTAGGCTTTTTTCTTTCATCAGCTCCTTCCTTCAGGCATCAAACTGTTCTTTCCTCAAAGACATACTGACACATATAAGAATCACATCCTATCTCCGTCTACACATTCAATTACTCTATGACATGTAATTTACTTTTACTTTGTTAGTTATTTTTAGATAAAACTTGAACATTAAAGACAATAAAAGAAAATACACACAAAAGAGACTTGCAGCTAATGAAAGTAACAACCTTCCTCCAACACTCTTATATTTGTGACCAGGGTCTTTCTGCCATACAACTTGTATTACATTTCACTTGCTAGGAGAGACAGAACCCCAGAGGAACACCTCACTTTTATTTCCTGAACAACTGGTTTCATATGTTCCAGGTATGATACAGTAAAACTGAAAAGCAGCAGAAGAAAGTCTGTGCTACTATACACATCAGACATCTCTAATTAGACAGCAACAAAATTTTATTAATAGGCTGGACATTATGGAATGAGCTTGTTATAAATGGGCCCTGTCAAAGCCTTATTCAGCTACCAAATGAGTATTCTCAGTTCACTGCTCGCATCTGAAGCATCACCGCTGGTGCCGGATAACAAATGATTGCTATTAACCGTATTGTTAGTAATGATGGCTGAAAACAAACAAAAACCCATAAATAACAGTCTACAGAAAAATTAACCCATAAACTTGATAGATATCCAGCTGAGAAATAATAAATGACACTTTGGATCCTGCTGGGAGAAGCTAGTAGTTTTTGTTTTCTTCTCTGTCATTAACACATTTTCTGTGCTAAAAATTAGATTCTGATATATAATTATCAACGCTTCCACATATTAATTCTGCTATCGCTCCCTCTGTTTCTCTGCTGGTTGGACTTAATGTTATTCACAGATTACTCTGAGAAAACACATCAAACACTTAACAGAGCAGGTCAAAGTGACAAGCAGCTTTTGCTGACAACACCAACCTGCACAGCCTTTTTTGCCAGGGACACAAAACAAATTTCTCATATTAATTAACTCTGGTTTCTTTGCAGCTAGAACAAACCTTCACTATGTAATGTGAGCTAAGCATACTCCCAGCTGTCCTAATGTAGGCTGTGCTGAGGAGGAAGAGTTGACAATTATTATCTTGCATTCATACAGTGAAATCCACATTTGTTAAAATCCTAGAGAAATATGCCTATTTTCACAGCCAATTAAAACAGGTTTCTTCTTACCAGATACAGTATCAGTGGCACAGTCATGCTCTCTCTCCTTTTACAGAAAAAAAAAATATATATATATACAAACATCATCTATGAAACACACTAGGATGTTTTCACTGAAGACAAAAAAGCAGCCCTACTTCATTCAACAGAAGGCAATTTAAGAGCAATTATTCAACTGCCTCTTGAACAGAAAAAAATTTGCAAGCTTTGCACACAAAGCAATGAACAGGTCTTTATTAGACATTAATACATCCAGATGAGAAAATACAAGGTAATATAAAATAATTATGCATTGCTACCTCAAAAATGTTTGTCTATATGAGTTACTTGAAGGAATATTACTGATCATGGTAAATCATTTGTAGCATCTCAAGCCCCAACCAGAAACAGATCTTTTTTCTGCTGTATACTGTATAGACTTCCCTTTCTCCCCACAAACACACCCTACCCAAAGACTTTACAGCCTAATTTTGTGCCCATGGACTAAAAAGCTGTCCACATGACTGAAGTTATATATGCACGTTACACTGGCAGAATCACTTCACATTTTCTGGTTCATGCTCTGTGCAGTTTGCAATAATTTTTTTAATATCACTCATAAGCCTTTTTTATAACACAGTTTTAACTATTTTGACATATATTCATATTTGATTTGCTGTATTTATAGTGACATTTAAGTTCACTCATTTGAGCAATGACTTTCAGTTCCTCAGAGTTCAATGAATAATATGTTTCAGAGTATTAAAGAGAAAAAAAACCACCTTAGGTAAACAAAAGTAGGGGATATTAATAGACGTAGATTACAGCTGTAAAGTATGAAGGATGCGTAGTACAAAGCAGACCATTTTCTGGACAATATTTCTCCCCTTCCCCCATCCACAATAAAGCTTAGGAGAAAAACTAGAGCAACGCTTCTGCCAAAAAGTTAGAAATTCCCTTAATTGCAGTTATTTAAGGGAAGTGGCTTTCCTGCTCTACACATCATCTTTTTCAATTAAGCAGTCTCCATTATGTTCATAACAGCATCTAAGGAAAAATGTTTTGGAAAAGTATTTAAATTAACTAAAACCAGAGGTTAGAGGGAGTATTTCCTGCTCTGCATGCCCAGCTTTTAATTTCCACATTTTGTCCCCATGGCCATGTTTTGCTGATGACAGTCTGACTGCAAATCCCATACCTGCTATACACTACATTTTCTCAGTATCTGGCACTGTGATATTAAATAACTATAAAACTAGAAAGCCAAAATAACTAAATCACCTGACAGCCAATTTCTGAGAGTTAAACCACAAACCCGGAAAATGGTGGAGTGTGTTGAAATAATGTAAAGGAAACCCATAAATTCAAACTTTATGTTCTGTAAAGAACAAATATGAAAAAGGCATCAAAATAATGAAAGATTGTTTATGTATTCTGGCATGAAATGGGAATGTGTTATGAGAGAGAGCGCAATGGCAGAGACAGATCGACAGAGCTGACAGTGTGGTATTCATCCTGCATGGTACAGCAGACGTCCTGCTAGTGGCAGTCGACAGCGCAATAAATCAAGGGCTCTCGATGCTGTACCTACAGCTTATTACATCCAAGATGACAAATAAATAATAATCCCTGTCACAGCGGCCCTTTGCTCAAGGATTGAGCCTGAAACCTTTTGCTCATCACTCCTGGTCTTAAGTGAAAATACTAGAACAAGGGAATTGAAGGCCATGGTTTACTGAGCTCATGAAACACAAAGCAAGCTGGCCACAGCAACTAGAACTAAGCAGGAAAGGTCAAATAGCAAGAAAGGATAAATATTTAAATAATCCCAGCAAAAAGATGGCAACGTTTTGCAGCTGTGAAACTGCAAAAGACCTGTAAAAACCTGAAGCCTCTGAAGTCTCAAATTAAGGACCTAAAAAGGTGAGAGTGGTAGCATTAATTTCCAGAGTTTCCTTTCTCCAGTTACACACAGGGGCACTTACCCGTATGTTCATTTGCATCCTCCATTATCACTGGGCAGGAAAGCTGTACCCTCAAAGTGGGCTGTTGGGCAGCTGCACCCCATCCTCTCCACAGACATCCACAAAGCAAAACACCAAACCTTCAAAAAAGAAACCTGCAACTCTATTTTTGCTTTTTAATGTGAGCCATGTCCTGTATCTATCGTCATAAAATGTTTTAACATTTTGAATGTTTAATTCCTCATACAAAAGAGATATTTTTTTTTAAGTCAGCACCAGAACTACAGAAAGGTCTCATCTGCCCCACCAATTATAAAAACAATACAGAGTATCCTGAGTGCCTCTCTAGTGTGACACAGCTTTTCTTCAAATTAAACATGGATTTTTCTTTAGAGGATGGTATAGCACTGTTTCTAGAATTCTCACAGCAACAGAGTATATTGTGTTGACATCCACTTCATCTCTGTTTCTTTATCATTTAAACTTGCAGTTTTATTTGCAAGCAATACAGACAGCAGTGAATTAATCCAATGCCAGTTCTGAGGCTCATTGTCTCCACCTATACACACTTTTGTCTCTTTACATAAATGTCTTGCCTATTACTTCTATTTTAAAGAAATAATATACATTTTCATTACATGCCACAACTAAAGCTGGACAATACAGCGGGTTACATATTGCAAGGTATATTAGAGCACCACAAGTTGGGCAATACATTAAAAACTATGAACTTATACTATCACATGCTGAGCGAGGCATCCTGCTTGAAATTAAATGAGCTGTATCTTTTCTCTGATTGCCAACTTTTCAATACTTTCTGAGATAGATTCCTATTTAATTAGGTAGCTAAGGATAATGGACAGTAAATAGTTTCTCCATGTCTAATTCGTGCTGCAGTGTCCATCCATTGCTTATCGTCTTCCTTGAAACGCCAATCTTGGCCAGTTTTTTTCCTTCTCTATTTTTAATGTTACCAATTGTGCTGGTTTGAGGCTAATTGGAATATTTTAATAGAGAAAATTATATTACAGGCTGTGAAAGGAAAACAATAGTGATGTCTACTTCACTCATAGGCTTGCTGAGATGTTTAAGAAAAAGTACTCAAAACAAAGATAAGTCAGTGTCTCTGGGGCACAGCGTCTTGGGCGGTCTAACTTCTGGCTTCTCCTACCTGCTGAGTAACCTCACTAACCACTTTTTTCTTCTAAGCCCCCTGGCTGATCCTCAAAAATTCACCTTGTGCATAAAGCAAACCTTGGGGTAAGGTATAGGGGTGGGGAGAAGGTGGAAGGGTGGTTGGGAGCCCCTCCTGGGGTCTCTGATTTCTGGGAGAGGTGTTGTGTTTCTGTATTACCTTTAACTTGTATATTTCTGTAAATATTCTTGTATATAGTGTATATATCTGCTTGTATATTGTGCTAATCTGTAAATACCAATTATGTTTGTTTACTGGCTCTTTCTAAACAATAAATATACAAAATTAAGTCTTATGCATCTGAAATATATTTTTTTAAAAAGCTATGACAAGCCAGCCTTTGTTGCATACATATGATTCCTAGGAACTAGCAGAACAACATGTATCTGTGCAGAATTCAGGCCCTATACCATCATTATATCAACCACATCAAGAAAAGGGACTTTTAACAAGGCAAGAGAATATTACAAGAGTATTTTTAATGGCAAATAGGAAAATCAGATCATTAATACAAAACTACCACCACAACATTCCTGTCTGTGGACCCATGCATTCACCAGTTCCACACAACTAGCCAAACTAGTGAGAAATGGTCTGGGTTTATGTGCTGGCTTGGGGCTAATTGGAATATTTTAATAAGAGAAATTAGATTATTGGCTGTGAAAAGAAAATAATAGTGACATTTATATCACCCATTTGTTTGGCTGAGAGATATAAAAACAAGAAACAATAAACAAAGTCTGTCTGGCTGCTGCTGTTCCATTAACTATCTTTGCCTGGATCTGCATAACTTGAACTAATCATTTCCTTCTAACCCATTATCAGCTCTGATATCTCACCTTCTGATTGCTGCAATTAATCATGTGACCTATATGGGGCTTACTCAGTTTATTTTGTCAGAGATAGGCAGGGTGGGAAGAAGGGAAGTGCTTAGTTTGAGAGCCCTCCTGGGTGGTTCTGCTGTTTGGGAGGAGTTTTGTATTTCTGTATTATTTTTAACTTGTATATAATTGTATACAATTGTAAATATCTGTATATATTGTATATATATGCTTGTAAATTGTGCCATGCTGTAAATATAGCTTCATTCCTAACTCCTTAGCTGAGTTAGTCTGGTGAATTCATGGGGGAGTGGGAAACTCCCAAACTACCACAGTTTAAAACTGTGTTCAACGCTGTCCTGTTATGCCTTTCAGATCTTTGATACTTGTAATAAGCCTTTTCCTTTTCGTTTTTTAAAAATAAATCACAAAAAGCACAAAATCACCACCTATACAGACCTAAACTAGTTAACTTCAGCCAGGACATGGCTCCTACTCACACAGCAGCAGATGAAACCATCTCCCAAATGCATTAAACCTCATTAACACCTGCAAAATGGAAAGTTACCTTCATTGTTACTAATCGGTAGCTGTGGTATGAAATTACAAATAACCCTGAAAGCACAGTTCCAGTCACCTGCATCAGTATTTTGCAACACAGCAGCAGGCAACTGAGATAAAACCATGCTGGGTTTAAGGCTGCAAGCCCAAGTAACATTACTGCAATATTTTAAATACAGTTCAGGACTAGGTCAAGAGTTCTCAATACTCCAAATAGGACAAAGCCTTGCCCTTGAGGACAGAGGAAGCCCCTTCCAGCTTGCTGATTCTAAAACTGTTTCATTACCAATTGAAAAATGTTTGCACAATACTTTGACTCAAAATAGTCTAGATATTATTATGACCTACAGATAAACTACATACATACATATGAACAAAAGTACTTGGTTAAAAGGATTTGTATTTCCACTGCAGCTTACTGCAGCAGGGACAATACTTTTTCCTGGTGCTAACGAGTGCTGATGGTCATCACACAAAGTGCAAGATAATTATGGAAGTTGGAGACCCCTGACTCATGTTAAGAAAATAGAAAAGCACTATGCATATTTCATGCACACAGGTACACATAAATTACTAATGACATTAGGATATGCTTTATACTTAATTATTTCAGTGAGTACATTGTGATATCATGTCATAAACTCACAGAGTCGGCTGTATTTGTGCTAAACCAGTATTCCAAAAAGTGAATCCCATTGTTAATGTTTTTATTTGAATAAATTACCACTCAACACAGCAACATTTTACTGAACAAGAATTTCTGTAATTTCTCTGGCCCTAATGTCAGTCACTATTGGGAGCATTTAGTTATAAATTGTCTTTCAATAAAAGTAAAAGCTCCCAAAACAACAAAATGAAAAGACACAGCAGCTTAAATCAAGGAAGTCAATTTCCACATGCTGATCCTAAATATTTCATAGCCCTATTTTATTCTGACATTTGTAGATGACTAAAGTGTTACAAAGGAAATAAAATGCTGATTAAAGAGTTCACTGTCATAAAGGTTACTGAATTGTAAATGGCCCTTTCCATCTTCCTGTTAATAGGTACCCAGCTGTAAACATCATGAAGGATGTGACGGGAGGCCTGTGCTGCTCCTTTAGGAGTCGTATATACATTAATCACTGAATCACCAAGCCATGCTTAATTGCAAGTTGTATATCACACAAATCCATGGTAAGTAGAAGGAAACTCATTATTGCTGCTTCATAACTACTGGGTACTTCTCATTTTAACCTTCTCACACCTGGGACACTGTTGTTTTACAATGTGAAAGTAGAAAAGGCATTAAGTCACTAATTATAGTAACACTGTATGTTATCCTGCTGTTTCAACATTTTTCAAAATAAAATTAGTACTAATGACAACAGAAGATTTTTTTTTTTCCTTAGGCTAGCTAAGTGAATTTTAGAGTATTTTTTCCACAGAGTATAATACACAGAAATCGATTATTCCTTGATAGTTTAAAGAACTGGTTAAATGATAAAGAGAAAAAACCTCTACACAACACTATATTTTGTTTTGACAAAATTATTGATTTAAATCCCATCCAATAGCACAATACTATTTAAAGGTCACCTAAAGAAAAATGAGTTTACACTCCAACAGAGCAAGCTTATCTGTCATGAAAGCGTAATGATGTGTTTATACTCTTATAGTCTCACTACTGTGTATATATTTTCCAGAAAGATAAGAGAAATGTGCAGGTGAAGTCTGACAAAAAAGAGAAGTAAAAAAAATTGAGGTACTTATAGTAATTGCTAAACCACTAATACTCATTTCACAATTTCTATAGTGCACCTTCCTCCCACCCCATGTTTTTAATCAACTGTTGAACACGACAGTACTGGAAATTCTTCTATGCCATTCATTAGATTCTTCGACAAAACACTTTGAAGACTTGCAAAGCGAACTACACAGCTTCTGTATCTAAAAAGTGAGGGGTCTTAACAAACCAACCATGTTACAATTTGGACATCTTTTTAAGTGTTCTAATGCAAACTCTTTCAAAATTTTGTTTGACAATGAAACACCTGATACACTGTCCTGTGTACACAATGTCCTGATACACTGCTTAGTTATAAATATGTCTATTAATGGTAAACATTCAGAATAACTCCATTATGAAGAGAAGCTTCATGCAACTTTTATCTACTTTTAATGTCATATGACTCTTTCTTGTTTCTTGTTTTCAATTCTAAAAGTAAATAGAGTCAACAAATACAAAGAACTGTGGTTACAGCTCTTGAATCCTCCCTGGTCATCTGCAGTAGCTGGTATGCTAGTACATGTACTAAGCTACATGCTTCTTGTGAGTTTAGGTATCAAGATTACAATGCATCAAACTCACATGAACTGTCCAAATTCCACACTTGAAAATAGCTAAGCATTTTGCTTCATCACCCAGAATAAAAGCTATCTTTGAGTCATTCTAGAACATTTTTATCCTAGTTAATTAGCAATGCTATATTCACAAACGGATTTCTCGGCTCTTCTATGGCCCTCAATTGAGATGTATAAAGAAGAAAAATACAGGAAATACTTTTATATGTGCCAATATAAAGTGTACTTCTGGAGTATTACATCTGTTCTTAGAACTCACCTGATATAGGCACCCATCATCTATCTAAAAACTCTGCTAACTATAAGTGATCTAAAAATAAATTAAAATAAAATCCTTTCCTACATAATTTCAGATGGTAGGAACCCAGATAAACTTCTTACATTCAGAAGTCATAAACCCAAAAATTCCCAGTTCTAGATCCTGACAAGTGTAGCCTCCTGTGGCACCGTATCAAGCCCATACATCCTTTAGCAAGGCAGCTGATTTCCTGTGATAGAAGACAAAATGAGTGAGAAGGAGGAATAAAATGGAGACACATCATGGAATATGTTCTGTTTCACTTGCAGAAGAAGCAGAAAGGCACCTTGATGAGAATCAGATGTCAGACCTCTCTGTCAAAGCAGTTCTTAAGTTACTAGTGTTTCAGAGATAACTTAGTAGTAACTTAACTAAAAAAAAAAGGGAACAATTACACTATGGGTATTTGAAAGGAGTATTATACTAGCAAAGCACTTTCTTTGTCACCAGTTTGTGTATAGTTTAGAGTCAATAAAAGCAGTTCCTTTTATTAATCTGCTCAAGACCTGTTCACACAATTAATCCTCAAAACATTCACTCTGCAATGCTCCATGCACCAGGAATGGTTAAAAGCTCCTCCATTCCCTGAATTTCCATTAAAGAAAAAAAAAAAAAATCCTAACAGTTATTTCATCATCTCTTTTCACACAATACATGTGTTTAATACATACATAAGGAGAGACATCCGTGAACACATTTCTACAATCAATCTAGGTCTCATCACTCTGGAACTCTGCACAAAAGTTCAAATATAAAACCAGAAGCCAAGACAATAAATGATACTCTACTGACTAGTATCTAACCCAAAGACAGCACCTCTGAACTATATCCCTGTTCTGTCTTTTATTTCTTGTCTCAGGTTTTCAATACCTCAGTTTGTTCAGCATACAGGAAAAAACAACAGTGGAAATTATTATTGCACTAACTGGCAGGTTCAGTTTGAAAGCTTAATCCATCATTCTAAAAAAGCACTTGGAAAATTTCACATAAGAAGTGCTTCATTAAATCTGAAGAGCAATTTTTCCATGCATGTCTCTTGCATCTTGTCCCATCTTTATGCACTCCATAACCTTCATCCAAAAATTACATTCATTTTAGGTATATAGTCCTCTGTACTAAGCCTACTACTGAGACACTGCCACTCAGGAGAAAAAGCAGTAGAATGCGATCCACCAGAAGTTTTAGATGACATACAGAAGTTCAACAATTTTTTTTGTTTGTTTTTTTTCTTTTTTGTTTTTAATTTAAAAGTTGATCAGTACAGGAAGTGACATCTAAAGATAATCACAAAGGAGTTTTTGGTGTGGTTTTTTTTTTTGTTTGGTTGTTTTGTGGGTTTGGGATAGGGGTTTTGTTTGGGTCATTTGAGGTTGGGTTGGTTTGGGGTTTGTGGGAGTGGAAGGTTTGTTGGTTACGTTGGTAGGTTCTTTTTTTCTTGGTTTTGGGGGTTTTTACAAGAAATTAACTAATGAAATACATAATGCTCTGCACATCATGCATTTGAACACTTACGTACCAGATGACACACGAAGCACATCATGCTGATTTCCTCTCAGAACACACACAGGGATATCTTTGGCTGTAAATTAAAGGCCAAGGCTAGATTCCCTTGTTTAATTAGCTGTATATGTGTGAAAACACCAAATATACAAAAAGAGGGATTGTAATTGCTGTTATTCTGAGATGTCAAAAAGCCTTTATCTCTTGTATTTGCTGTCACATTATCAAGAAACTTATTACAAGTGTTTTAATTAAAACCAAACAAAATAAAAGGAATGTGATACAATAGATGTAGCATCTGCCTATTTTATGGAAATTATATATTTAGAGAGGGAAAAAACAAATTGTTTACACCATAGTGCGATTGGAGAGATTGAAATTTTACGTTTTATGCTACATTTCATTTGCTACTTCATCCTCCAAGTGACTACAAACTTGGTTGGAAGATAGGGAGGAGATGAGTTTCAGTAGTTGGTGTAATTCCTCAAAGGCTGTAACAACCCTCGAAAGGTGAAAGAAAAATACCTAAGACATTATTCAAAGTTGAAAGTACCTGAAAACCTGTACCAAATTGAATTTGAAGAATCCTAAAGTTTAGATTGAGAATTGTTGAAAGCATTGTGAAAACATTATGCACAAAATATTATATTTTGCCATATTTATATATTTTTCAGGGGGTTCCCCTGTGTTAATCCGAGGCAAAAAATGAATGAGAAAGGCTGGACCACGTAGACAAGAGCCTAAACCAGATCTACTGTTTCTTAGGAGTCGTCTTCTATAGCATATCCCAACTCTCTCCTGCAGCTGTGCCAGGATCTGCACTGTTTATTCACCAACAAACATAGGTGTCACACAGGCTTATCCTGGGAGGTATACACAGATGTGTGGTTTTAGAAGAAAATGGAATTACTGAACAGATTCGGGCAGAACGCAGATCACTATTGTCAAGCAAAAGGACTTGAGGTAGATGAAACCCAAAATAATCCTTTGACTGGGGTTATTACAGATCGCAGAAAAGATGACAGTTAAAGTACAGAAAGCAAGTGTGAAGTACATGCTTCCATGAGCACCAATCACATGGTTTTGTTATGCTCAATACTGTGTATTCTCCTATTCAAAGACCTCATGGTTCATTAAGGAAAGTTTCAACGGGTAGGTAAGTCAAAGTATCAGCATAAAATCAGACTGTATGCAGTAAGGTAAGCTTTAACATTTTGTGTAATATTAATCAATACTGAAATATGTGTAAACTCCACTGAGCATCTGAGTAAATGGACACTAAACCAATTTCAGTTTTAAGCAAGCACTGTTGGAAAGATTAAAGTCCATTGCATAAAAAAATACTACTGCTTTAAGACTAATTAGAATTATTAAAATAAAAATATCAATGAATAAATGAGAAGCATCTGTACACCACAAAGGCTCCCTTACTAGAGCACCATTACTGCACTTGAGGAGACAGTTTATAGGGTAGCAAGCAATAGATAACTTAGATTTAATAGATTTTCCACTGAGTTGTAGAAAATATCATAGACCCAACACTCATTTTGATTGTCATGGCAACACTGGGTGATATTGTCATCTCACAGCAAGCACAAGTTGCATCGATAAATAGTGGTTACTGTCAGACAACCTATACACTGACACTTACTGTTCATCATAGTTTTATTTTCACGTGCAAAGAGCAACAAAGTTATGGTCTGTGTTTGGTGGTAGTTTGATAACACTGGTGGAAAAATGTGCAATTCAATTAGCAGTTAGACAAGTATCTGTCATAGATAATAACTTATGTCAGGGAATCTACATACTGATCAATGTGAAGCCATACCCAATTGCTTACACCAATCATAAATAACTTTCTATTGATTTGTATTCAAAATCCTTGACATAATTAGAAGCTACAGAAAGGGTCACAAGATAATGCTGCTCATGTCCACAAGCCTTTTCAGTGTTTTTCTGTGTTCCATTGCATTCTGGTTTCAGCGGGAAGGGAGGAAAATATCTTTTTGTAATTTATTTTTATTTTTTGTTTTTAGAAAATTAAACATTCAATTGCCACCTAAGAAGTCCTCATGCCGAAGGTTAAAATAGGAATTTCCCATGCCTGGATCTGATCCTTGTCTGCACATGCAGACTTGCCTACATGCTGCTCATAATCTGATTTATGCGCCAATTTATTTTATACATTAGGCACACTGTATGCAGTCTGACTGATGCATAAAAATTTCATGCAAAAGAGGACTTACAAGCACACAACTGCTTTTCAGTTATTATTACCTCTTCTGGTTAGTATCACAGCCTAGGCAGGACAAATGACTTGATACAGTGCACACATTTTGCCCACTATACAAACATTTTGATCGGTACCTATTTCACTTCACTTTCAGCAGACTCTTGAATAGCTTAACCTTTTTATCTTTAAAGAGATCAGATCTTACATTTTTGTAAAGCCTTCTACAGTGACAACCCCCTACCACTCCCACACACAAACGTTCATATATATACACACATAAGACATGGGATTTGTTCTGCAGTATTTCCTCAGATAAATTAACTGAGCACATTTTAAAGAGGGTAGTGTTGCTAATTTCCTGATTATGTCCATACATGTACGCTTCCTGTGTTAGTATCAAATCGAAGATAGGTTCTTGCACAGCTTTTATTTAGGAAAAAATCAGCAAGAAATGCATCTTTCTATATTCTCCATTTATTAGAAGTCTCCTTTCATCCAAGAAATATGAGACCTGAAATAAATTGTACCATTCTGCTTTTTTTTTTATTCAAATCCTTGCCAGTGCTAGGCAGTATGCTAATGAAAACAGGTTGATAAATGACTCCCTGATATTTTCCAGACATTTTTCTCTCAGAAGTGCTCTAAACTGATGTAGCTCAAAGAGAATAAGGCGCATTAAGTCATTATATCAATTTTTGTTACCCAGATACTTCAGTCCCAGTTAAGAGCTGACAGCCAATATAAAACAAGGCAAGGGCATCATACGACTCCATCGATCAAACCTTGTCGTAGATAGATTGCCTATTACACAAATAGAACCAGCAGATTCAGTTTGTAGTTTTATGCTCCCCAATTAAAGGATAACAGGGTACTTTCCCATAAATCTGCTAATTGCAACTGAATTAATTTAACAAATTTTGCCAAGCACAGAAAAAAGTGATTGGTTAAGCTAATATAAACTAGCACAGGTTGTCACAAAGAGAGTTCCATAACAGGCTTTTACTATACCTTGGCTGGGCAAGGTGTCACAAGTATTTAAGTCCACTGGGGTTCTTTGGCAACAGACAGCTGACAACCATAAAAATATTGCACAAATAGGAGATAATTTATTTGCAGTATTTACACACACACACACAAAGCATGGAATAACGCCTTCTTTGCACCTAATTGTTTCTCTCTAAGCCATTTTTCTGAATCAGTATTATAAAGCAAAAGCAGTAGATCACAAAAAGTGTTCCCACATGGGCACTCAGCAAACAATGGCAGCGATCTGCAAAAATAGAAAACCAGCCTATAGCATTGCTTTGAGAAGCAACTGAGGTGCTTATTGAATGACACAATAATGCAGTATACCATGTTTTGGATATTATTCTGAGTTTAGATACTTATTTGAAAATAGCTAGATCAACAGAATGGTAGATAATTCAGATATAAAGAAAGAGAAATTGCAAGAGATTGTTAACTGTAACCTATGGAAGGAAATCATGATTGCAATCATCCTTCCAATGATATATTTTCCTGATTAAAACCTATCTTTATAATAAAAAGACATAAAATGGCTACTTTGTAATTAAAGACATTTTTCTGCAAGCCCAAGAGATAGTTTAGAAGCTAAACTTACTGGCCCAAAAAGAACTTTTGTTGATGGCAAATTTTGCACTAAAGCAGCATATGGTCACGTACACCTATGTAAAGCTATTGTCATGATTAATATCAAGACACAATAGAGATAATCCTTTTGACACACTGGGACTTAAGATAGAGGGTACTACTAACATAGAAGGGTCAAGCATATGAAATGCAAGTTCAATGCAACAACAGTAAGCTCTATAAATATTTGGCAGCTGCAATCTAAATGTGGAGTCTAAAAGGAGTACTTAATTCAAATTGAATTAGTTTGACTTTTTTTCTTCTCTTCTGCACAAGTCCACTTCCCATGCTGTCCAGACATTGTTTCCAACAAATCATATAAACAGACAAACAATATATCAACAACAACCACCACCCAAAAGTCAGAAACCTGTAAGTTGCGTTTGCCTTACAAATTCCCAGACAATTCTCTGTCATCATTTTGAGGATAAGAAGTGCTTGCGAAGATGCAGCACACTCCCTCAAGAATGATCTGGAAAACCTAATTTGCTTCCACCATTGTGGACTTGAGAGACAAAAAAAAAAAATCCCAATTTTACCTACTGTCATGCATTATGATGTTTGACACACGGCTGTTTGTAAGTGGAAAGAAAATACAGAAAGCTTTCCCAACTTCAACTAGAGGAAGAATTAAAGCTCCTTTTAAAAATTACAGAGTCCAAATATCAACTGGGAAGGAAAAATTCTTCTCTCCTGCAGGGCCAGAAAACCAACCAACCCAGATAAAGCAACAACAGAATTGGATTTCTAAATTCACTGCACATTTCATGTTCTTTCCTCTGAAAGGAGCATAAAGCCACTTAGCAAACCAAATATACAAAAATATAATCTGCCCACTTATTCCAAAAGTATCATAATTTTTTTTAGCAATTATTTTTATCATGGAAAATTTCTGAAAATTAATTGCTCTTCCCCACGGTCATCAATGGCAGTTATGTTACTTATTTATATTTCACAAAAAATAAAGTATTTCTTCCATTTTGTATTTGTAGAGGGTTTTTGTATGAGACTGGATGTCTTCCCCATTAATGTAATGCAGGATAAAGTAAGGTAATGTAATACTGTTATCCAAAAAGATATTTTGTTTACTTCCAGGATTATTTTGCAATGTCTCATTTTTTCCACGTAACTAAGGAATGTGCTGCTCTCTTAGTTCAGCTATTTTGCTCAACATGATGTTGATCATAATTAAGGTACAGAATGTGAAGCTCATGTTCCTTTTTTACTTCTGGAAGTACTGAAGTACATGGACTGAATGTCATGCCTTCAAGCTGTGACTGGGTAGGTCTAGACTGGACACTAGGAAATGTATTTTCACAGAAAGAGTGATCAGGCAACCCTGGATGTGTTTAAAAGTCGTTTGGATGTGGTGCTTGAGGATATGGTTTATGGTGAACCTTGGAATATCGGCTGGACTTGGTGGTCTTTTCCAACCACAAAGTTCCTGTGATTCTGTAATTAAACTTTACTCAAAGAGTTCACAGATATTTCAGAGACAGTAAAAAATAAGGAATTAATCTGAAAAATGAAGCAGAAAATTGAGGAACAAAAAGCTGGCAGAAGAAACTACTGCCTACAACAGTTGTGACAACCTACCACAAGGAACTCTGGAACATATGAAAACCTCGAACTGAGCTTAGTGGCAGAAACAAGCATTCCGCACCTTGAAAAAAGGCAAGGTGTCTACCATTAGGACACCGAATACAAAAGATCTGGATGATATTGGAGGTCTCTTCCAACCTGGTTGATTCTATGATTCTATTCTATTCTATGATTTAGCCAGTAGATCTGCAATAGGGAGTACCTACTAAGAAGCTTTTCCCTTCTTTTGACTCATCACAGCCCTGTTTCTGCTAGCTGCCTGTATTTTTTATTTTCCTAATTGTGTAAAAAATTATGATAAATATTTCTGTTTATACAGGCATTGCAGAAAGACCTACTATCCCATTCAATGAATACCAGTCCCAGCTCCTGACCTCACTCAGTTACGTTCATATGCTTAACACCAAAGAAAGCTTTGCCAGCACCCCAAAAAGAGAGCAAGTGCTTGGAGTGTAAAACCAGGATTTGTCTTAACACCCTTAGTTGTCAAGAGAAAAGAAGTCATGTGCGTCATGGAGGGTGAAGCAACTCTCCATTTTGCAAACCAATTAGGACACAAGAAGGGGTTTACATCTTCCAGGAAAAAAAAAAAAAAAATTATGGACTCTAGAAATGCTTTTGTGTAGATTTGTCTTTAGCCTTTAGCACAAGTGTTGTATGTACAAGAATGATCCCAAAAGCAAGGCAGGACTGAACTAGTTTAAAACCTGGCTAGATCAATATGCATAATTTTGAACTCTAGGAGACCGTAAGGAATTAAATTCAAGTGACTTAGTCTAACTAGTAGGGAAAAATAAATTTAAAAAAAATAAGGCAGAAGAACTGTTATATTTAAAAATACAATGAAATACTAAACAATTGTAAAAGAGATATGATGGTGTACAAAGATCTTACTAATTATGTTTTAGATCTGCTTCCAAGATAAAGTAACAATGCCAAAGATCTTATATGAATGTCACTGAGGTTTCAAACCTAAGAGAATAAAATCTCTTTAACAAAAACCATACATATATATATATGCACTTAGTCCAAGAAAACAGCATTTCTGCATAAAAGGACACCTTTTAGAGTCTTTGCTTGCAAAGTAACTGTAGTTAAAAAAAAAAAAAACACTCCACACACATCAGCATGTTTGGGACAAAACCAGGTAAACAGATAAATTTTGTAAAAAAAGACTAAGCAGGTTCTTGATTTCATTGGGTTGTGACAGTCACAGCATGAAAGTCTAGCAAAAAAGAGCAACTGTTTATAATAATTCTTTTTCCTTTCCCAAATATTTTGATTCTTCAAAACATAAGTTTTTAAACTGTGGAGCCAAGCAAAACGATTGCTGTCCTTCATACATATTCTTTTCCTCTCAGTGAAATTCTGATTCATCTTGAATTGGTAAAAGCAAAGAAAATTCTTACCTTCTTTTAGGTTTCTTTTACAATTTTTAAGAAAAATTCATTATTTTTGATTGCTGAAAGGCAGTTTGGCAACAAAAGCTAAAAGACTTGGTAATGTTTCAAAATACTGGGAAAACCCAGGACTGCCTGAATTTCAACTTGTATGGTGAAAACAGTGCTACTTTGCCCAGATTATAAAAGTGTCACTTAGATTATGCATCACTCTGGAAAAGGTATAAATTTTAGCATATAGAGTGCACCCCTAAAATTTTATCTGGAGCTTGATTGGGGTCTGCAAATACAGTCCTAACAAGGAGAGCAATCCTGAAAATAAATCTTTTCTCTGTAAAGATAGCAAGAATTAAATATTTTTTTCTTCATTTCCTCATCAACATACTTTATAACCTTACCTCAGAACTAATACTTAAAATAACAGTAGGCCAGCTTAGTCATTTGGCATTTACTGCAAAGATTTCTCAGAGACACTCTCTCTTTAATTGCTGCACTCTTCAAAGTTAAACAAATATTTTGTAATGACTAGTAAAAACTCAGAGCAGCCTCTAACCATATTTCAAGCATTTACTAGCCTGGTCTGTATTTCAATCAAGGAGTAAATGCAAAAAGCTAGAACTTTTACTGCAACACTTTTTTCTCCTAATATAAACCTTGGATGACACAGCTTTCTCCTCAGTTTCAGATTCCCACTTCAAGAAGGAAACTCTAACCCTTCAAGCACCCTACATGAATATTTCTTGTTTAGATGTCTATTTTACTACTTCATCCCTGTCACACAGTCCCAGCTTGGGAATCTAGAACACAAAACATCCTCTGAAATGCCAATACCAAACAAATACAATTTTTGAGAATCATTATATTGTTTACATAATTTTTTCATTCCATGAAAGTTAACCTACTTTTCAAAACCAAGTATCTTTTCGTACTGTGGTAGGTTGAGGAAACTTCCCCTCCAACTGAAATTTGCCAGACCACCTCAGACAGCTTGGAAGCAAGATAAAGCTGTATTTACAGCAAAGCTAAATTTATGAACATATGTACATCTATTTACAACTATATACAATTTACAAATGATACAGAAATCCAAACTCCCCTCCTGGACAAAGAAAAGAAGCCTCGAAGGGGCCAAACATCACCCTCTCTCTCTGGGACAGAAGACAATCAGCAAAGCTTACTTGCTATCTGCTAGCCAAGGTTAGCGAAAGATATCAGAGAAAAGAGATCCAAAGGGAACAGGCACTTTGAGGCAGCAGCCCAATTTGTTTATACTCTGGCTTTTTTTTTTTTTAAATCCCTTTTAGCAAACCAGTGAATGATATGGACTTCATCAGTATTATTCTCTTACAACCAATGATCTAATTTCTCTTATTAGAATATTACAATTAGCCTCTAATCAGCACACTTACAGAAATGAGTGAATTGAATAACCACATACATCTGTCTTTTGGACATTGTTTTTCAAAGTGGTTGGTTCACTTGGACTCAGTTGGGATTTCCAAACAGACAAATCTGTCATTACCTCAGCCTACCTTACAGGGAGGGCTTTCAAAGACCAAACCTTTGGCCCCATGGGGTTATAAAGACATTTTGTGTTGCTACAAGTATGCTGCACCAGTTACTCACTTCTGTATGTCTACAGAAAGAGATAAATATGCTGTTCACTGTACATGTGGTTGCTCCCTTCCTCTTTTCAAATAAAAAAGGATGGTGTAGAGTGTAGTTTTGTAGCGATGCAGGCTCTACAGTAAGCACATTTTTAAAGTCTTTCACCCCTGCCTCCAAAGTACAATTTCATTGGTTGTAGTAGTCTTCTGTTATAACCATTCTGTTCAGAGAAAAGTAGGTGTTTTAAATTTCAAAATTCATTTCACTGCAGCTTCAAAGGGTCTCATTCATTTTTGTTTTGTTTTCCAGGGAAGAAAACGTAAAGTAACAGTTTCTGATGCCCCAGTTGTTCAAATTGGAAGTGACAGAAGACCTATTATCTTATATAGAGAAAGAAGAGTCATCTCTTCCCAATCCATCACCAAACACCTTAAAATAAGGTAATAAGGTTCCCAAGAACAGATGCTTGTAACCCTTGGAATGACAGAAGGTGGGGACTGACAGTATCCACCCAGTTGATAAATGGTAACAGAAATCTCCAGCAGAACAATGTAAGAGTACAAAGGAAGCACACAAGGAAAGCTACTTATCAATAGATCCCAGATGTGCTGTACAGTAAAAGCTATAGTCCTGTAAGGTATGCCCCTGAGGTCCTGCCTCCTTTCAGTCACATCTGGAATAAAAAGCCAATACTGAAGCAATTGCCTGCTCACTGAGAATGAGATTTATTCCACCCATCTATTTTAATGAAATTTTGATAAACAGAGACGTTCTGGATAGAGGTACTACCGCACTCTTATGTACACATGCCTCTGCCCTCAAGTTGCTCACCCAAGAACTGAAACATGCAAAACTGTCCATCCTTATTAAAGTCTTTAACACCTTATTTATAGCATGTTATGCTGCTGGAATAATCCATTACATCTTTTTATCTTATGACCTTTCCAGTGACCTGCTTAGGACAGCATGCACAAAGACTGATAAGAGACTGCACGAGTACTACATCTGACAGAAAGCAGACTTTAACATTTATTCATCATTAATTTGACTGTACAGTGTTACCAGATTATTATAGCACACAATGTTCTTGTAAGGTTATGAACTGGTTTGCATCCTTCTACTGCTAGAATTTAATACTGTATTAAGTGTGATATATCTCATCCATTACTAATCTCATCCAGTTCTGTAGCAAGTTTCTATAAAACCAATGTTGAAATACTACACTCTTAAGGCTCCTGCCAAACCTGAAAGATGGAATATTAACATGGTTATGTTTCAGATAGGTGTATTTAACCCACGCGAAACAATCTGCATGTTCTGCTTGCATGTTCCTAGGGAATATTTATCCTATCACTACAGCCTAGAAAACAGTGCTTTAGTATAGTTTATGACAGCATTACAAATACTACTCAACATAAAGTCAAGTTACAGATAAAATCTGAATAGGCCTATTATTATTTTTAGAGAGAGCTAAATAAGCTATATAGTTTCTCTGGACTACAGAAAGCACTCATTCAAGAACAATAAAGAATACAGTGATCAAAGCCTAGTGTTTACTGGTAGTTGGGATCACTGTCCACAGCTACTGGCATTCAGGATTATGTGAAATATCTACTTTCAGTGCTTTGAAGTAAAGCAGATAACGCTTCAGCATACATCCATCCCTTGAAAATTCTTACAAATCGCTTTTTATAAAGCAAACATTCTTTTCTGCAGGACTGTGAAAGCTCTATTCCACTTTCTGTAATTTGCTGCATTGTTTCCACTTTAGAGACTTTCTCAAGAAATTCTCTACCAATAAATATTACTCTCTGCCACATATATGCTATGTCTGTAATACTGAAATAAAAGAAAATATCTTTAAACAGAACATAAGGCAATGTTCTACTTAACATATGATTCTCTGTAAGACTGCTGTAAACCATACTCTCTTCTCTGAGGGGTCCGTAGGTGCCTCAGCATCAGCTTCAGTTAAAACAGATCTAACTCTGTGCCTGATTCAGGCCAATACCCAGAGTAATCCCCCAAAAATAGTTTTGCAGTCACTCTTAATTTTGCTCTCCTCATCTTGCAAAATCACACACACAGACACACACACACACACAGAGAGACTCCCTGCTTTGCTAGTCCTGTAGGAGAAATTATATTGCTTAACTTAAACTTCAGCCCACCTAAGCATAAATTATTTTCAGAAGGAGGTGAAGGGAGGTGATTGTCCCCTTGGACTCAGTTCTGGTGAGGCCACTCCTTGAGTATTTGGTTCAGTTTTGGGCACCTCAATACAAGAGAGATGTCAAGGTCCTGGAGTGAGCGCAGAGGAGGCCACAAAGCTGATGAAGGGCCTGGAGAATAAATCTTAAGAGCAACTGAAGGAGCTGGGCCTGTTCAGTTTGAAAAAGAGGCTGAGGGGAGACCTTATCACTCTCTATAACTACCTGAAAGGATGTAGTAGAGATGCTAATGCTGGTCTCTTCTCACAGGTAATCAGTGATAGTACAACAGGGAATGGCCTCAAGCTGTGACTGGGTAGGTTTAGACTGGATATCAGGAAAAACTTTTTCACAGCAAGAGTATTCAGGCATTGGAATGGGCTGCCCAGGGAAGTGGTGGAGTCACCGACCCTGAACGTGATTAAAGGTCATTTGGATGTGGTGCTTGGGGATATGGTTTAGAGGTGAACCTTGCAGAGTAGGGTTATCAGTTGAACTTGGTGATCCTGAGGGTCTTTTCCAACCTGAACACTTACATGATTCTGTGAAAAACAGCCAAACGACTGACAAAAAAAGATCAAGACATGAATGTTACTTTCCACAACTCTAAAATTTTTGTAGTAAGAAATGATATTTAAAATACATTACACTTAAATCAGTTATTCTCTTACAGCTCTGGTGGTTTCATTTCTTCTACTCTGATTTGAGTAACATTAAGCTAACCTTCTGGTGTTTGTTCCAAACTGCCCAACTGCTAATGACATTCCCAAGACTGAGACAGCACTAACAGAACAGAGTCAGTTAACATGCTAAACATTTATAACTCATGTTTGATACATTTATAGGAATTTGAAATGATGGCTATCATTAGCAATACATCCAACATACTAAATATCATACTTCAGAATTTTCCATTTCTGACAACGGTTCAGACAGTTGTGAGAAACACTCAGTTGTGTAATTAAGTTATCTGGATAAAAGGCAGTAAGTTCGTTCTTGTGGCTTGGTGGGTTTGGAGGTTTTTGTTTGTTTGTTTTTCCCCTCCTTCCTCTCCCTCTCCTGCCAGGTACATTTTTGAAGACATTCTTATTGTAACCATCCAAAGATCCACTGTAATTCTTTTTATTGTGCTTTGTATTTATGCACAGCACAAAAAACTACAGTGACATTACTGAATAAGTTACTTCACAGCAAAATTACTTTTTTTCCGTTCAGTAGTTCTTTTTGCTTTCTTCTATCCTGAATTAAACCTCAACTTCTGAAAAAAGAAATATACAAATTGTATTTCAGACAGTCAACAGATAAACTGCACTTAACCAAACACACAGTAGGGAAGTGTAGTGATGCTGTGATCCATAAACACCTACACTACCTGCTAGGAGTCCTAAATACTCAGTTGTAAAGTAGGTATATATTACAGAATAATTAACTTATAGACCTTTAACTTCGCACTTAAATGAAGTAAGAAGTGAAAATTAAGGAAAAACTAAGCTCTCCAACATTATATATAACATATTATATTTCTCATTTGTTAACCTTGAATATCTGCAAGCTCAAGATTTTCACATTCTTCATGTACCTCTTCACTTTTCGTTCCTTAATAACCACTCGAAAATCAGCTGCACATTAAAGAAATGCAATATAAATTTGACTGGACTCACTACATCTGAGATATCCTCCAATATAGCATAAAGCTAATTTAGCTGTCACTTACTGTAAGTAAAATGACAAATATCTGTAATATCTGTCAAGATATGAAAGCTTTAAAAAGAGTTATGCAGCTGTCAACATTTTGATGACTTTAACAAGAGAAAAATAAACGAAGAAGAGAAAATAGACAGCATGTCCTGTTGTGTATCTAGTTCCCAAAAATCTCCTATGACTTATATTAATAAAATAAAACTACTTCATAAACATAAGATAAACAACAAAGACTTCTGGAATAAACTGATACAGATAATCATATTAGTAGCGGCAAAACATAGCTGTAGGAAGCACTGCTAAAAAGTAGAATGTACGTCTCTACAGTAACTCAATAGTTTTACTATAGAATGCAGCATTTATTTAATTTAGAATTAGTACTTAAGCACAGACAACACAGGAATTCTTAGAAAGCACAAACAAAATCTAATTGGTCAAATATTTGGCTTCCTATTTCTAAACAAGGTTTATTCTTTATATACTTTAGAGATTTAGCAAGAACTTAAATCATTTCAGCTGCTGAAAGGGAAGCTTGCTCAGTTTCCAATGCTGCACACTTTTTACAAAAAAGCATCTTAAGGCTTGCCTGTAATGACATTTTGACTGAGGCAATTTTTACTCCCTTTCTTGCACATGTATTGTCAGTCCATTTTTATTTAACCGACAGTTTACAGGTACTGACAAAAGAGTATGTCTTCTTCCCCTCTCCCTGCAAGGAAAATAGAACATTTCTTTATAGTGTTAGCTTGACTTACTCCAATTTATACTTTGCTTTAGGAGTTTTGTATAAAACATCCTGTTCTAAAGGAAAATCTGAAATACAGGTATCCTATTTGGCCTTCTGACTTGGATACAGGACTTTAAGTTCTATGACCATCCAAAGAATGAAAATATGCCTGACAGTAAACATCTTACCATAGCAAAATGCAAAGATAGCAGTAAAAATCCTTTCCTTTGTATTAAAAAGAGTGACTGACATTTTGAAAACTATAGCTATGCCAAACGCGAACACTAGAATAAAAGCTTTCTTAACTTTCATATACTGAACATTGGGTATACAACCAAGAGTTAAAATCTTTTTTGGGGGAACAGGAATGCAAATGCAATCTTTCAGTAATAATTTTAATAGTAATGGAATCTGACACAAGCAGTCAAAAAGGAATATCTTCAAGCTGATAAAATCAGCAATCTGTGTGGTTGAAAACCACATTCTGATTTTGCCACTGATTTCATCCCCATAGCACCAGACTACTGCAAAACAAGAATTTATAGGTGATGAAAAAGCAGCAGCTAGCCTTCTCATCAAATCTCAAGGTAAAGCACCTTTTAATAAGATACAGCACCTAAGCACCTAAGAATAAGATACAGTTTACTCAAGGTACTGCATTGGTTTAATCTGACTAGCCCCACTAGGAGGAACCCACAGAGCAAGCTGGATCATATATTCTACACCATGCTCTGACGTCATGCTCACTGTATCACAGGAAATGGGTTGGCCAGCACTTATGGAACTTGTAATACATGTGATAGTTAGTAAAGTCTCCTGTTCTGGGGTTTTTGTGAGTTCTTCCTCAATTTCGGGTCTAGAGTCCATCCCTTCTGCTCCAGTTTTGGTTTGCACACAGTGGCAGCAGTTTTAGCAGTTTTGTCTGCAGTGTACACTGATACTTTTGCTCCTAATTTATTTTTGTTTTCCCTGCATGTAATCTGATATCCCTGCAATAGTGTAGTAGATCGTCCTTATCTCAGCTGACATTTCAGCTTTCCCAGCTACTTTCTTTCTTGCCCACCCAGAAGAGACAGAGTAGAGGTGAAGGTGAAAACCTCTTTGTTGTAATTGGACTGCCAGAACTCAGTTTCCACCTGAGTTAAAACCAGCACAGGTATTACACCAAAAATTAGCTTCTGTAAGAAACAAGGAGATTTATATAAAAGATTCTAGGGGAACCAAAAAAAAAAAAAAAGTAAAAAAAAAATTTGTATCTTGTGATTAGTATTACCATATTTGTAAAACAGACTTCCTGTAATCACAGCACTTGGCAGTTAATATTTGTTGATAGAATACCTAAACTTTTCTAAGCAGTAATTTAAGTGGCTGAAGAGTAAGACTGAATTTATACAAAAGTCTCATTACTGCACCATCAAAACCATGTTTTTAAAGTATTCTAGATAAATAGATGCAAACATCTCTGCTTAGACTCTTATTTAATTGAAGGCAAAGAAAATTGATTTACCTTAAGTTAATTTTCTAATCAACTCACCATAGACAAAAATAAACTTCCTCTCTACTAAGACTATTTGTGGATTTGCAACAGCTACTTAAAGAGCTTTCTCAATACTAAAACAAAATCTGTTAAGTGTTTTCTTTTCCTCACAAAAAGCATGTTCACGAGGGAA